>JAOEHY010038851.1:0-17808 GCA_025447955.1 Psilopsiagon aurifrons | reverse complement strand
AGCCTCATGCTCTGCCAGGGAGGAGGGGGAGCCGGGAGGAAGCAGAGACAGGACACCTGACCCAAAGTGGCCAAAGAGGTATTCCATACCATAGCACGTCATGCCCAAGATGCAGAAGCAGAGAGCAGAGACCCGGAAGGGTGGTGGGGGGTTTGCTTCTAAAACTTCCCTTTAGCCCCAGTATCCTGAGAAGGCTGTAAAGTAAAGGAAGGGCATTAACATCACATTTTTAAGAAATCCATATTCATACTTGCTCTTTTCATGAGAGGAAAGGCAGTGGAAACCTGAAATCAAGCAGCATTTGAAATCAAGCATATAAGTAAAGTGGGAGCAGAGTAATATTGCCTTGAAATACAGAAGTAAAAAGTTGTGCTTTTGGCTCCATCAAACAAAAAGAGCAGTAGGAAGTGACAGCTCTGCTAAGGAGCTATTCTTACTTTTACCTCTGCTTTCCCTTTAATAATTTTTATTTAAGTGGAAAGTGTTGGCTTCTTTTTCCACCATGTTTATTTTTTCCCTTTTATTTTGGTGAAAACATATTTCCTTCCAGAAATACACTCTGCCTTAATCCTGGCAGAAACACCCACTGTCCTTAATATCCCCTCACACTTATAAAAAGAAGAGGTAAAGAATGATATTCTAGTTTGAGGCAAGACCTGTTCTCTAACTCTAGTGTGCCCGCACACTTGTCAGTTATCCAAATGTCTGAGGAAGACCACTCCATCCAAGTCCACAAAGATCTGATGGAATTATCTGGCTGAGTGTCACTCTTTAGAGGAAATAGTTATTTTGGATGATATACAGCGACTGCTTTTTTTTGCTACTGCTTCAGTAATAAACACACTATTTTGATGACTCTTAGAAACAAATCCTTCAGTCCTCACTCAGCAAATCTCCTGTTGACTTCAATAAGCTTTCCTGAGCAAGGTTTGAAAAGTGGCTTCAGTATCTGGCTGAAAATAAGCAACCTGAAATGCCTGTCTTTTTCATAACTTTAATAAAATGTTGATTTTATTTACTTTTAAAATGACATCTTTCAATAACTTTGCCAACACCTCCTAAACCAAGAAAAAACCTCACGATTGCTGGAACTTAATGTCCTTCAGGCATTTGGTTTTTCCCAAGAATGCCAGGACCAAAATTCCTTTCTCAAGTGTCTGTGAACTGGAAAAAATGTGTATTCTGGTTTCTGGCACATGCGTATGCATAAATTGGCTACTTTTCCTCTGCATACTTTAATAATCATAATAGTTTTCCATTACTTGTTGATTCCTGTTAATAGCATAGCATCAAGGGATCACAGTTAAAAGAAAGGTTGATAAAACTCTGACTCACTTGTAGCAAATGGAAATTTGGATGGGAGACTTGTATGGCTTCTCTTGGTGGGTCAAGATATGTTACTGTAATAAATTCAGTCAATAGTGGTGTGTGGCATTTTTACTACAATGAATATATACCCAAAGGGGAAGATAAAATTTGACACTTAGATTCTGCTTCAGTTCTTATGCACCTGCTTCTTGTGAATGGCAGAAAGATGTTTGACAGCTGCTTATCTATTCATTCAGAACTGGAGATGGCTTCTACAGCTGGAGAAACTAAAAGTGCTGCAGAAAAGCAGAGAAAGAGGTGTCTAAATTTAGAGATAAGATTATTTTTCCAAGTCTGACATTGAAGTTCTTGATTAGTATTAAATAAAAGTGATTTTCTGGTGACTCCTTAACATTGCAGTAGGACACAAGTAGGCATAGTCTTTCTGTCACACCACGCATAATGTGGCAGTATGAAGCAAGAGGATGTAGGTAAAACAGCACATGAGCTGGAAATAAGATTGAAAGATTCTTGCTGGCCGGACCATGTTTTTTTCTCCAACACAGATCCTGATAAAGAGTTGTTTATCCACAACTGACATTTCTGTCCCTGTTGTATGGAAAACAAAAATTGCTAAAAATTATAGCTTTTTTGGCTAGCTTGCAGAATAACTTCAGAAGTTCAGGTTTCCACTGGCAAAACATAACACCTCAGCAGCCTAGCTCAAAAAGGGACTTGTAACTTACACTGATCAGTGGATCATGCAAAAACTGTCAGGTAAGACAGGCTGTGGTGAATGCAGCAAGGCTTTTTTGAAACACTTTTTTTTTTCTTTTTTTTTTTTCCCCCAGTTTTGCTCCTTATCCCACTGCTTCTGCTGAACGTCTTGCTCCTGTTTTCCTGAGCATGTAGCTTGCCTCTCAGCTTGGAGGAAGCTGATCCATCACCGTTCAACCTTTCTTTTCCTCTCCTCCTTTTTAAAAGTATTACACTTTTCTTGAATCATCACTTGCAACTGAGATGCAATGTTTGCACAGAAATAACCATCTTCCATTAAACTTCCTTCTTAAGTTTTTGTTTCTGTGAAGGGACTGACAAATACAAATGTCTTTTCCTCCATACATTTTTCTTTATAAAGTTAACGGTAAGGAGTGGAGGTGAGAGGAAACGATTTATCTTATGCTAGAAATTTTACTTGGTGTTGAGTTTAAAATTATACTGACCATTTTGTAAACTGCTGTGTTCAATAGAAACTTCAGAGGTTTCCCATTTTTCAAAGGCCTAGTGGTGCCATTCCCAAGCAGTATTTTCAGGGATCTATAACTCAAATACCTAGATTACAAGCTTAAAATTTCTCTGTATTCTCCCATGAATGTTGCAATTAGACTTGAAGACTGAAACAATTTTGCATGAGCCTTCATCAAATGCTGCATATCTGGAATGTCGAATTATCTCTGTCATGTTTTCTGTCACCAAGAAATGTAGAATTGCAACAATTTATCGTGTTTAAATATTTCTTAGGCTGCTTAGTATTACCAACAGAGTCACATATTTAGCTATCATGACTACAGAAGTATCAAGACATAAAAGAAATGAAAATTTGCGCTTTTTTTCTGAATTAATTCTGTAAATTTTCTAGGTAAGTGATATTATTTTCTGGAACCTTTTGTTTGTCCAGTGTATCTAGTTTGTCAAGTTTAGTTCATTATCCATTTCTACTTTTTTAAAATATATTATTGTATCTACTCTTGAAAGTAAAGAACTGTAAATTCTGGGGGTTGTGGGGAGCATGATGTCTTTAATGACTGAACAGTATTTGAGCAAGAATGGTAGGCTGAGAGGCTGGGTGGTTCCTCCTATTAGGTCCTACAGCTCTGATTCTCAGCTCTTCATAGATAAAATGTTGGCTTTAGTTATGCCTTTAATTTGAGCACATCCAGGTTTTCCGCTTACAAATCTGAAACTCATTTTATAACATAAATCTCTTCTAGACAGCTCCATGGCATGAAGAAAGTACTGTTTTACTTCCACAGTGATTGATATGCACTTCTCCTTCTACTTTACATTGTCTAGAAAGTAGCATGCCTGAAAGCACATGTGCCAGATAACAAACATTTATCTTCATAATGCTGCTGAGAACCTATTTGCCTTCTGTGCTTTAGGTAGAAATATATAAACCTTTTTACTCAAGATTGGGCAATTGGATTGAAGTTTCTTGAACCTTCAAAAAGGTTTGCAAGTTTTTAGAGGTTTGTTCTTTGACTTCCAAATATTTCATTTTGCTGTAATATTTCCTATTTCTGTCTGGAAGCAGAGGCACTGATACACTACACGAAACATGGCTCCTTTGTATTTCTTAGTCTCAGTAGAAAAAAATTCCAAGTAGATATAATATTTTGTAATGGCATCTGGAATAGAGAGTACATTTGCAGATTATGTCAGCATCTCAACTTTTAGATGCTGATTACTTGAAGCAAATCTCTGTGTCTCTGAAGTCTCGCCTACCACTTTTTTGTTTGAATTATGATGCTTGCCGGAGACTCTGTAGGGACTGGAATTTTGGTCTGGACTAAAAATATTCACTGTGTCTTTTGAGCTCAGTGTAGCAATACGTAAGAAAATAGTAATCTAAAAAGGCTTTCATATATGTCATGGGTTCAGCACAACAGTATAGAATGAAATAGAATTAGCAATTGTGGCTCAACATCTGTCAGATGTCCTAGCTCAGGCCTTGACAACACTGATGAGATTAGCTTGTCATTCCTGGTGTTGATTTGCAAATGGATGGATTTGGCTTCTACTGGTTGTAGCTCCAAGGATAGGAGGAAAAACAGTTATAAATTCTTCAGAGTTCTTTGGAGCCAAGAGCCAGTTTTTCAGCTGGCTTTGCAAATGATACTATTTAAAAGGTATTGGGACACAAGAGAATAAGTGAAGAGTAAAATAAGGAGTGAAAAATACTAAGAAGTTATTTCTCTTCTAGAATACCTGATAAAACTTGTATACATAAGTATCTCCAAAAATGTTTCTCATCACTCATAACCATTGTTTCTTTGCTGTAAGGGTAAGCATTCTTCAGGCAGATCACTTGTTGCCTCAGCTATATTTACCGCTGTTTATTGCTCATTTTCTTGGAATATATTAATGAAAACTGAGCAATTGTATTTTACAAAGATTTATTTAATTTTGGCCAGTAAAGCCCATTGGCTCATTTTCTTTTAAAATGTCCAAATTGAAGTTGGCTGGTACAGTCAGACAATGAATGACAGGGTATTGTCCACTACAAAAGAAGACACAACAGTAAGTTGAATCAGGAAGCTTTTATTTGGGAGGGGGGAGTCAACACTTATTTTTCCTTAGTGAATGGAAACCCGTGAAGCTACTGAGATTTTGCAGAGCCATCATGGAGTTTTCTCTCAGACTTTGTTTCCCTCTTAGCTATCACAGGTGAAATTTAAATAAAGAATGCTCCAATTGAAGACATTAACTCCTACACAATGAACCTCAGAATGACTAGTAGTAGGGAACTGTCTTTGAAAAATGTGGTTATAGTTCATATTCTCTGAAGGTTTAGCTGGTGATGAAAAAGGAGCTGATGAAAAACAGCAGCCTTGAAATTCAATTCTTATGGTTGTTTCTAGATCATGGGCCAAATTTAGCTACGGGCATAATTAATACTCAGCATGACCAGTGAAAATTGCAATTTGTTAGTCTCAAAAAGAGAAAAACTGTTATGTGGAGATTTTTTTTTCTCTTTTTTGACATTTTCATGAGGCTAGAGAAGATCTGATGAGAGTCTTGTTGAAAGACTTGAGGGTAAGTGAGCTGGGAAAATACAGTTTTGGAATTATGACCCAATAGGAACATTTCAGTCTGCACGTACTGATCTGTGGACCTGGAGTTGTGGGGAACAGGAGCCAGGAAATGTAGTAGTCATGAAGGCAGATACTGGCTGTAGTTGAGTAGTTCACAGCAGAGCTGAGGGTCTCAGAATTAAAAAAATAGCTTAGTCACTTTTCTGCATAAATGAGACTAGATAGGGATAAGCAACAATGACACAGCTGCACTGATGTAATTGTGACAAAAATTAGTCTCATGAGTTTGATTATTTGCAGGTAGGAATTCTCATCTTGGAAAATGTGTACCATGTCCTGCTGAAAAGAACTCAGTATTCATGCCTGGATACAAATTGAATGTTAAGAAGTCTGAACCATGCTATTGTCACTTTCTTTGAACCTTGCTGGTATTTTTCCTGGAAGCTGAAATTTAACCCTTGAGCTGTTACAGATGTATGCAGTGGACCAAAAAACTCTTTCAGCAAAAGAACTTAAAACTATTTGATGGATTTTTACCTGAAAGAGAGAGATATATAAAGTAGTAGGTGTATCATTCTATGCATTCTTTGTTTTTCTTTTTTACTTCCTTTACTTTCTGCTACAGTCCTTTGGAAGAGTCAGGACCAGGCAGACTTTTGATCTTACACAAAATGGGTAGTTAGTGCCCATAGCTTCCTAAGTGTTTCCTTTTGCCATTCTTCAGAATACTTTTGGCTAAGATTCTTTCAGTGCAAATAAGCCTATCTTTGGGAACATGATGTTTCACTTTCAGTGGAGCAGTAGCTAGGGAATTGGGCAGAAATGATGACAGATCAGGTTGACTTCCACCTTTTTCAGAATACTCTGGGATGAAAATTGTATTCTGTCTCCCAGGCCCATAGTTTCAACACCCAGTCACCAGGATGCCTTTTGAATGGCAAAGCTTGGCTCTTCACGCCCAAATCCTTTCTGGCAATATTGCCAACAAAATTAAACACATTGAAAACTTGAAAATTGCTATGAAAATAAATACATGCCCTGTAGACAGCCGTGCCTGTGCTTCCGGTTCCCTAAATAAGTAGTTCAAAAAGATTGCATGGTATTAAAGCTGTGTCAGATTAGTAGGTGAAAAAGGTTTTGGTAGTCTATGTGGTTATTATTTATTTATTTTTATCAGGGGCTCCTGGAGAGTAAGAATAAGTATTGCTTTTAAATATGTCTGTAGATACATATGTACACACAGTTTAAAGGCAAGGTTCCATGTGTTATGGAGCCAACATATTGTTTGATCTCCCAGTGCAAATATTTGAGTTTTTCTAAAAGACTTTTTTCAGAAGTTACTGTTCTAACAAAGGACATGGGAACACCTGGTGACATTGGGATTTGGATCCACTCTGTTTGCCAGCAGTACCTACTTCGGCCTTTAAAAATGTCACATAACCGTGGTCTGACTTATTGTGAGAGCTAAGAGGAAGTAAATACAGAGGTAGTTATGATTTTACATAAACAGAAGACACTCTAGACAGAACTTTGAGTCTCCAGGAAACTACAGTGGTTATGAGAACAATTTTCTCACAGGAATTAGGCTAAAGTGGTTTAGGCTTTTTCATGTGTTATGACATTTTTACTCCATAACAAAGCTATTTTTGCTGAAAATATTTAGATGCACTTACAGATAAGTAACAGATTACATTCCTCTTGGAATATGTTTGTGTGTGATTTAAGCATTATCTTGAGTTTATTGTAGAAAAAATAGAGAGCAGAGGATAATTTATTAGCAACATACTAATAGAGGGAAATATGGATATAATAACAAAAGTGGAGAATACAGACAAAAAAAAGATAAAGATGTAAAACAAGAGACCAAGATAAAGATAAAAGACAAAGATAAAGACACAAAACAATTTGTACAATGTGTCCAGTTAAACAATACCAAATGCTTATTCACAAGATATTAGGATACTGACTTCCCAGGTCCTTGCTCACTGCCTTAATCTTATGTTAGCAAATTGTTTTATGTAATGTTGCTGGTTGGACATTTTCAAATTTGTAGATGATTGCAGTCCAATTTCTTTTCATATATCTATACTCACAAGGCCACTATTATATATGAACCTATCTGATGGCTCTGCAGCAATGACAGTAGAGAATGAATTCTGTAAGTGTGTAGAATAGTACAAGACTTGGCTAAAATAGAGTATTTCTGTACAAGAAGAAATAGAAAATCTGTTCCTGCTAATTTCAAATCAACCATGCCTTAGTAGATTTTTCTTTTACTTACAGATATATGTTTATTCTTTATTATTTTCTGTAGCTGTGTGCCACGTAGATCCTATTTGCAACTCCTCCAGAGCTATCTAGATTATCACAGAAAACTGGTTTAATGGAGGTGTTCATTTCCTCTTGGTGAAGCAAAGAATAACTGGATAACAAGAATCATGATACATCCTGAGTTTGGACAGACATCTCTGAAAGGGTAGAATGAGTGGCAAGTTAACTCAGTGCACTGAGAAGAATTATAAAACTAGAAAATATATTTTGGGAACTGAAAGCTACGTAGACATTGACAATACATAGAAAACATGACTTTCTTTAGGCCGGGGGAGTCAGTGGTTGCTTGGCTCATTTGCTGTTGTGCTGAGTAAATATTATTGCATATACTGTCCCAATTGTTTACCAGATGGATTAATGTTTCTTTATGCTTGGGTAGAGCTTGAATTCAAAGAATACCTGAATGCTGTTTCCAAAAGACAATTTTTGAACTGTTGAACTGCATTACCTGCTGCTGCTTTGCCACTTGCAGTTATTTATTCTACATAGCAGAGAAATTGCTATACATTCTTACACCCTAATGTAGTCAGTAGTGGTGGCAATAATAAAATGAAGTTTCTGTTATAAAGTGGCTTGAATTTTGTGTGTCTTTTTTGTCTATTACACAATTTCAATGCTTGTGGTACTTTCTTTTTTTTTTTTTTTTTTTTTTCCCTGCTTTAGCTTAATTATGTACAACAGGAAAAAATGAAAGGACTGTTACAAGTTATTGTATTGGATCCATTCTCGTCATCATGAAAATCTCTTTCTCAAACTCTTTGACTTACATGCAATTTCTGTAAAACACTATATCTTCTGCTGCCAGAAGTATAGTTTATGTGCTACTTGTAGATCAAATTGAAAATTACGTTTTTTGCTTAAATATGTATCAAAGGGACCTATGCCACTGATGACCTGTGGGATTTTTCTGTACTGCAAGGAAAGAAGAAACTGGCCAATTTACTTCCTTTAGTATGCTGGTTTTGGGCATAAATTTCACCAAAGAAACACGCTATTATCTCTTCCTTCTGTTTCCTCCTTTTGCTTTGTGTTACCTGCCACTCCTCTTCCTCTTTTTCTTCCTCCTCTTCCTCATGTTGCCTCCTCCTGTTCCTGTTGCCTCCTCTTGCCTCCCATTGCATTCTCCTTCTCTTGCTCTCCCTCTTGCCTTCTGGTCCTCCTGTTTCTTGCTGCTGCTTCCTGTTGCCTCCTCTATTGCATCCTACTATTGCTTCCTCTTATTTTCTGTTACCACCTCTTCCTCTTCCTCCTCCATAAAGCAGATGAGGCAGCCTGGGGGCTATGATGCTCCATCTCCTGTGAATACATAGAGATCAAAAGTGGCAGCTAGAAACCATGCCAAATAGGTGGAAAGGAAGAGATTTGTAAGAGGGCTGAAGAGCAGCCCCCTCCTGCTGCCCTGTTGTGGATCACTCCTCTGTCCTTGGTCCCCATGGCTTCTGAGGCAGTACCAAGGTGCTGGAGTGAACTGGTAAGGTGAGGCAATAAAGCAGGCAGTGGCAGTCAGGAAGCAGGTCCTCTCAGCTGCATGGACACTCCTGTGTTTAGCAAAGTCATTGGGTTCCAGCAGGACCAGTGAACAGTTTGTGGTGCCTGGCAGGAGGAGCATAAACTAGTTAAGTCTCCTATTTTGCTCTGAACTTGCCGAGAGCTGCAGAAATGACAAAATTTCTTGGCCTAGAAGATCCTCCTCAGATGACCCACCATATGTTTGAAATGTACTCAGGGAGTATTTAGGCATATAGAAGAAAGGCAGACCCAAAGAGTCAAGGTTTGAGTCATCACAGAAGCTTCTGGAGTAAAAATAGCCAAGTTAGAGCACTTTTATTTTCAGTTATGGTATTCTTAGATGTCACAGTGATGAGCAATGTATCCAGTGTGAAGATAGCTTTACAAGTTGGCGTTTCCAGTGTCAATGGGGGAAGACACAGTCTGCACAGGTGTGATAACAACAGTGAAATATAGATATATATTTGTCTGTTTGTTTTGTTTTTTTGTTTGTTTTTCCTCCAGGAATCCTCAGAGAAGTAATATTAAAAAATAAAAAAAAAAACCTGTGGACCGATCATCTTATGGATAAAATGCCTTCTGCAAAAGTAGCCCCTGGGGCACAGGGATTCTTCAGCCATGTTCACACCACCAAGCCCACCCAGCATTTTGTAAAGGGTAATGTACCTGTAAGAGACAAGGTACTTTGCTACATGAGACTCTCAGACGCAGTCCATTCCTAGGAAGAGTGGAAAAGGAACACAGCAACTCGAATGTGCCAGCCAAAGCTGTGGACAAGCGCACTTAAACACCTGGGTAGGATTTTATTCATCTGGCTGGTGTGGTTCCAGGAAAAGGCAGGAGCTCTGCTGGCAGATTAAGAGTCTGAGGCATTGGATTCTACCTACAGTGACAAGCATCCCATCCTGACTGATGTGGTAGGGAGACAAAAAAGGAGCAAGGAGCATGGCCAAGGCATCTGTTAAAGTAGCAGCCAAAAGCCAATTGCTCCTGTGTACTAGAGGGGACAGCATAGGCTGGAAAGCCAGATGGCTCTGCTGATAACGCTAGCCAAAGACAAGCAGCAGGTGCTTTTGAGAGAAGATGATATGAAATGCAGTATTTCAAAAGGGTCTTGGTAATTGGCAAGGAATTGCCAAAAGAAAATGAATGTGGCTGGTGCTCAATCCTAGAATGTTGATGTACTGACAACCTGGAGGGAATTCTTTGGTAGCAGCCAGACTTACTCAGGTGTTTTTGATGAGCCAGAGGAAAACACATTAGGCTTCCCCCAATGTTTCTGGGTTGGAGGTTAGAGCAGATTTTCCTGGGTGCTCCTGCACAAAACTCAGCTCTTAAAATATGCTTTTGTGCAATAATATCATCCCAACTCTTTTCAAATGTCATTTCACTGCAGTACTGCTGAGGGAATGGCTCCATCACAAAGGATCCTCTTTCCCCTGGAGAACATCTGCATGGGCTGGCAGCAAAGATAAAAAGCTGGAGCGGGACTCTTCAACTTGCACAATACGAGCTACCTCAACTCTGTCCTGCAGTGCCTGACATACATGCTGCCTCTCGCTCTCTTGTGAGCACAGCCGGTTGTGTGAGTATTTCATGAACATCTTGGAAATCTGTCAGGTTCTTCACAAGTATTCCCAGAGTATGGATTTTGATTTAAGAGAAAATCAGCCCTTTTTTGCCAGTCCCCCAGATTGGTACTCTTTGAGCAGTCAAGCCTAGAAGCCTCTTGTCCTACCTATTCCTGGAAGTTAAATGCTTTGTTTATTGCAGGGAGAACTTCTGTCAGTTTAGCAGCCCTCTGAAGAAAGTTTTCTGTGCACTAAATTATCCCAGCCATGTTGCAACCTCACCACCTTGATGGGACTAGAGAATCTTTGTAGGACTTCAAGATCTCCATTAGGCTTCCCATCACTACAGATAGCTTGTGAGCCTGAGGAGCTTGCTTCCCTCCCTCCCAATTCAGGTTGTCAGCAAGGCTTCTTCATGATGTGCATAATGGAAGAGCACTTTAATGAGGTCTTGCATTCCTCAGCCATTGCCATCTATCCTAGTGCTGTCGACAGTGTCCTCACAGGTAAGTCATGTTAGCTGCTTTGAGAGTTTTTTTTCCCTTCTTGCAGGAGAGAACTCTTCCTTTTTCTTTCTTAGGGATAAGAGAACATTTCAGGCAGGGGAGGCAGGATGATACCCACAAATTCATATGCTGTACTGTCAGTGCCATGTAGAGTGCTTGCCTGAGTGGAAGCAGCAAGTAAGCACGAGCAAATTACCTTTTACATGTTCCTGGGTCCTTTGAACTCCTTGATATACTCCCATCAACTAAAGTCTATGCCCAGGGCATTCAAACAAAGGAAAACTCTTGGAGGAGATATCTCTCTGCCTTGCCATTGACTTCCAGCTTGGATGTATCTTCTCAAGCAACTACCATCATCCATCAAATATTTGGGGTTTTTCTGAGATCCAGAGTTACTTTTCCACAACTACTGCTTTCTCCTTGGAACTGGCTGCACCCTTCTGCCTCCCTGTGTTAAATAACTGATGGTGTGAGTGGTGTAGTAGGTCTGGAGGATGTAAACTGGCACTATCACTGAGCATTTCAATTTGCCTTTCAGTCAGCTGCTGGAACTTTAAAGGAGTTTCTTATTCTTATGAGGATTTCCTGGATGTCCCCTTGGATATAGAAGTAAGGGTGTTTATAGTTGTGTTTCCAAGACATTGCAAGGCCCCCATAGTTTTCCAGAATCAATGTGTTTGGCTTCAAAACGTATACTGCAAACCCAAGAGATCTTGATGGTGGGTAAGAAGTGGAATGGTCTTTCTGGGGAGGCTATGGCAGTGGTCTCCCTGTAGGTGCTGGCTTTAAGCTGGACACTTACTGTGAGGTGCCACAGAGGGGTATCTGTTGATAGCCCTGAGGATCCCTGAGAACTAAGGGAAATGTTTGGTATAATACACAGTGCAGCCCCGCCTGGTGGGCTGTGGTGGGAGGGTGCTGCTCCAGCAGTGGGGAAAAGGGGCAACTGACAGACCATTTGCACAGGGCTTGGGTGTCACAGAAAGCCAAAGATCATTGTGCATCTCATACCGGCATCCTTCAGTGGCCTGCAGAGAAAGGCAACTCTATCTTTAGGTGAACTGCAGGGGTTTGGAACAAAAATGCAGACAGGACACCACTGCAGGGCACAACACACCAACACAAATCAAAGCAAGCACATTTTCCCTGAGGACTGTGCTTACCAGGAACACTTGCATCCCAGGTTTTCTTCACCAGCTCTGATTTTTGTGCTGATGGAAACAAAGTTGCTGTTTACCTTCTGAAGCAGTAATAGTGTCCCTATATTCTATTATTTCAATAATAACTGAAACCTTTGTGTATCACAATGGCATATGAGGAATGGAACAGTGGTTCTTCAACTGCTTGAGTGGCTCTCCAGCACTGAAGTTGCAGGAAACAGTTCTTGGCCAAACCAGCTCTTGATGTGCGCAGCAGATGCCAATCTTCATACTGGAGGTTCCCTCTTACTACTACTTTTCTTTCTGGAGCATATCTTAACATGCTTTTGCCATCCAGAGCTTTCCCCTGTGTTGCTGAGGGGAGTGTTGGTCATGATGTGGGCTGAATCCTGTGAGTAACAGCTTCAGCAATAGGCTTGGATTCTCTGAGTCACTGAAGACAAATGGATATGGTTGGTGCTCTATCCCAGAATGTTGATGTACTGACAACCTAGAGGGAATTCTGTATAACTTCAGTTTCATGGTAGCGGCCAGACTTACTCAGGTGTTTTAATGAGCCAGAGGAAAACATGTTAGGCTTCCCCCAATGTTTCTGGGTTGGAGGTTAGAGCTGTTTGTCATAGGTGCTCCTGTACAAAATTCGGCCCTTAAAATATGCTTTTGAGTAGCAATATCATCCCAACTCTTTTCAAATGTTATTTCACTGCAGTACTGCTGAGGGAATGGCTCCATCACAAAGGATCCTCTTTCCCCTGGAGAAGATGTATGGGCTGGCAGCGCAAATGAAGAGCTGGAGAGGGACTCCTTAACCTGCACAATACATGCTACCTCAACTCTGTCCTGCAGTGCCTGATATACATGCCACCTCTTTCCAGCTGCCTGCTCTCTCGTGAGCACAGCCAGTCGGTTGTGTGAGTATTTCCTGAACATCTTGGAAATCTGTTGGGCATTTCAGTGCCTCCCCAGAAGGGCATGCTCCATTCCACTTGCCGCCCACCACCAAGCCCTGAGGAACCCTGGGAACTAGGGAACTGTTCAGTATAATATTCTCTTTCTGCATCCTGGAGGACACCGCTTGTGGGTTCATAGTGGGTCTCCTCAGCCTCAGCTACCTGGGTCTTCTTATCAACTCCTAGGAAGTGTCTGGGCAAGGGCATTTCCCTGAGCTGAGTGTTCGCCTTTCCCACTCCTCCAGGCAGCCTCAACTATCACTGCAGCTCTTGAGGACACTGCAAGACCTGAGCACCTGGATGGTGCAAATGACTGTGCCACAGTGTAGGCTGCAAGAGCAGCCTTAAACAGAGATCACTGGGTTGGGTTTTTTGGTTAATTTTTTGTTTGTTTTGGTTTTGGTTGTTTTTTTCCTTCAAATGTTCTGATTTTGAGGTTGGGGAAAGGGCTCCTTCATTGGAACCATCATACACCCATTCCTTCCTCAGTGAGGTGGATTCTCTGGGACCACATTGTCTGCCTCATAGGACTAAGGTAACTGCGGGGATTGTGGGTCAGGACAGCAGATGGATGGCCAATTTCTTTCTGGGCTCTTGCAGCTAGGAGCCAGGCCAAAGAAGTGCAATGGAGAAGCTGTCTTTGAAAATGCCTAACTTCTTTATAATTGAGGTTTTTCCATCTGTTCCTTTTCAAAGACATAACTGAATGTACTTAATTAAATGTGCAGATATTTGCAAGCACCCTCTTCCTCCTGTGACACTCTTGATTCTCTTGATTTCTTTATGCATGGACAAACCTTAAAGTATCTTACTCCAAATGGACCTTTGTAATTTATTGTGTCCAGTTGCTATTGGTTAATCTAAGAGAAAACTCCCCTTTGTTTTTTAGCCTTTAGAGCACTGGAAGCTGAAGTATTAGAAAGCTTTATGAAGGAAGTAGTTTTGGTTGCTCACAAAATTTTTATTCTTTTGTTACTGCTGGAAATATGAGCAGTTATATCTTTTATATCTAATTCTTCATGACTAGAAAGCTAATAAAACCTGTGATTATTTTGAATAGTTCAGAATGGCAGATTTTTCAGTATAAGGAAGCAAACTTGTCCCTTATGAAGTGTCCAGAGAGAGTGCAGCTGACTTCTGCTTGCCTGAGCATGATCCATAAATCTCCTCTTTAGTTTATTTTGATAAAAAACTGTCTTGGTCCTTGCCTGAATGAGGATTGCAGGGGGTGAGAGCTTGCCCTGCACAGAACATGGACCTGGATGAGTCTAATATTGGGAGTTATTTTTTTATCTTTCCAGAATTTTATTGTTGTAAGAAAAAATAATTACTTATTCTCGGGTATGAAAGTTGCCCATGTCAGTCTAAACCAGAGCAGCCTTAGCCATGTGTCTGTATTTTGGTCTGATTTGCTCAAGAATCCTCAGCACACCACACAAAGCCCCTCTGTCTCTATGTTGGGTAAGAGCTATATGATACTCCCAGGCATACCTTTCCTAGCCACATGACATATTGCCATTCCAAGTACTGAAAGACCATATATTTCTCTTTCCTGTTATTACAAATTCCGCATAAAAACTGAACTTCAGAAATACAGTGTGGTATTTGCCAAAGATTTGATCCCAGGAGAAGGAGTTTTTCTGGGATCTCCTCTGGCAGTTTGGACCTCTCCACACACTCAGGTTGCACTCAGGGAATGTGTGGAGTCTTACACTCAAAATGGGGGTGCAAGAAAGAGAGATGTTGCTATGGGTATAAGAAGTGGTGATCTGAGGTGACTCCTGTAAATCAACAAAAATGTGCAAAAGCTTTTGATTACGTGAGCAGAGAGCTTGAGTCACCTAGAAAAGCAAGGGGAAAAGGAACATGTCAGATGTAAGACAGCAGGGACAGTGTGAGGAGAGTGCGAGAGGAAAAGCCCGAAATGGGAGCTAGGTGCAACAGGCTCCAAGAATGAGATGCCATGGAAAGAAGAAATGGGTGGGTGTGTAAATTCATGGCAGAATTTCCATTTGTATTTCTATTTAGGGAAAGCAAGGCAGTAAACTACTTGAGAGAGGTAAGGATGGAAGTATAAATAAATAAAAAAAACAAAACAAAACCAAAAAAACTTCAAAAGTGTCCCTCAGTGAGATCCGACTTTGCTGCAAGAAAAGTAATGATATTGTGGAGACAGGAGTAATCATGCCTTTCAGAAGAGAAGACAAATCCCTAGAAGCTTGTGAAACAAAATTAGTATGGAAGAAGGATCAAAAATTGCCCCAGAGCTGAGTGGTATGAAATGCTGCTGATGTAAAATAGAGGGAATTATCCAGGGCAATTAATATGTTCCTGGTGTGAGGGCAGGGAAGGGATTTATCTGTCACAGAGCAGCCTTACCAGTGTGAATAAGTTTCACATGGTGTGCTTGCAGCTCCACTAATTACAGATGTGCTCCTCTGTGTCTCTTCCTTACTGACGTTGCCTCCTGTTTAGGCCCCCACCCCTTACGCCCGCTGCTGGGACATCAACCCATCTCTTTGAGTGGCAGCAAATGTCAGCTGCGGGCTTTAGGACTAGGAAGAACCTCTTCCCATTTGTGCAGTTTTTGCTGTGACTGTACAGTCCTATCTGAAATTTGGCACTGAAAGCAATATTCTATGTAAATGGTAGAGTTTAAAAGAACCCAGCAAAACCCCAACTGTACAGCAAGGTAGGAATCTGCAGCCATTTCAATTAACCTCTGAACTGTCATTTCACTTACAGCCTTGAGGAAGGCTGAGGAGATTCTCATCTTCAGAGACAGTCTACTTGCCCATCATTCTTAATAAGGATAAGTTTTATGACCATTTGGTTGACTTGAGGGAAGAAATGTTAAACCAAGTGAGTAATGGTCCCTGTCCATTCAAACTTCTTTGTATTCATCTGTATCTCAGCCACACAATAATCTGAGTAGATTGCACATGAATGTTGACTTTCGTACATAGTATGGCAACTGCAAATTCCTCTTCAGGAAATTATATTCCAAAAAGTAGCATTAAATATTGCTGGATTAGATGGGCAGAAAAAGTGCAAAGACTGCTTATGAAATTTGCCCTTCAGCAGAGCAAAAGCAACCTCAGTGAGAGCAGGGTAAAACATCATTGTACAAGTGTGCAGATTCTTATGGGAAACATGCATTTCCTGTTTGGTTTTCTCTCTTCATTAGTCTATGAGAGTAGAGAGATTGCACACAGTTTCTTCACGAAATGGGTTCCCTAAGCACCATTGAAATTATGTATTTATGTGGGCACATACTGAGTGCATACAGCTACACTGGGGGGTGTGCAAAATTAGCAGAATACTAAGTTTGTAGAGCCTGTTCTTTGGGATTTTTGATGCATGAGAAGTTTTAATGAATGGATATCATTAGTTCTCTCCTCTTAGAAATTATCGGTTTCCAAATACAGTATTTTTGAAATGTATTTCTTTAGGGTGTGGACATTTGATTTAATTCCCTGAGTCCAATTATGAGCCAATGAGTCATTACTAACTTTTATCTGAATCTTTCTTAGTGCGGTATGTACAATATTTTCTGTAAGAATACAGCTTTTCAAGATGATGGTTTCTGCTAAAGATGGCCCTGAGCCTGGGCCTGACTATCCTAAGCTCTATGGAGAAAGGAAGTGGGTGGAGATCATGATCTAAAACTAGATCAGTGGCCACATTTTGCAAATAACCTCTCTCTGAAAAAAGATCTGGATGTCTCCAAATTTTGAAATGTTGGTTAATGACTGCTCATCCTTTCCTAAAAGCATAGGTCATCGCAGAAGCAAAATTGAGCAAAAGTCTTGTTCAATAAGTTCATATGGCAGGTACAGCACATGCCATTACCAGTCGCAATCACCTCTTGTTCTAGTAAACAGAGTGCAGATACAAGACCTGAATTGCTTTAAGTTTGGATAGTTCCATAAATTTAAGCGGTGCTGCTTTGGTTTATAGCAACAGGGACATGGTCCTCAGTGCTTTGAATGAGAAGAATAACATATCTCATCTCCTGCATATACTATGTTTTCCTGCATATAACGTTTGTGATTACCTTATGTTCATTATTACTGAATAAGGGGTGGTAATCCAAAACCACAGCTTCTAAGGAGGCTGAGGCTGTTTTGCCAAGAACAACACCATATACCACCTTTCACTCCAGGATAAAGTCTGTTAAGTATCTAGCTGATTTGTTTTTCATCAAAATAGAGTTCATATACGCTATATGTGGCCCTTTAAAGGCTATATGGTTTCTGAAAAGGGTTCTTCTGGGATCAAATTGCATTCATTGCAGAACTTGATATGGAGATGGTGAAGCTCATTAAAAAGCTTTATGGCATGTAGTCAATGCCACTACTACCACAAGTCTACGGGATTTTTCCAAATTATAATTCCAGGCATATTTTGGTTTCTTCTGAGCAAAAACAAGTGACACTGTAGGAAACTATAGGCTAAGAAAAGAAGAAAATGGGATGTGTTTCTCCATTTGAGTTTCTTCTAACTTGCAATAATATATTGAGTATCACTGTGAAAATCATTGAAATGCCAGACCAAAACACAAAAGACAGTACTAGTGTTGTGGTTTAAGCCATAAATCAGCCACGCAGTTTGTTCACTCACTTTCCCCTTTTTCTTCCCTCTGCTCCTGGAGGGAT
>JAOEHY010038850.1:19668-42089 GCA_025447955.1 Psilopsiagon aurifrons | reverse complement strand
GGAGCCGGGAGCGGCGAACGGGACCCGCGGCGGCACCGGCACCGGCACCGGCACCGGCGGGAAGGACCCCTCCGTGCCGGACCCGCGGGGCGATCGCAGGGCACGGCCCCCGGCTCCGGGAGGTGGTCACAGGGCACGGCCTCTGCCGTCGGAGGTGGTCACAGGGCACGGCCTCTGCCGTCGGAGGTGATCGCAGGGCACGGCCTCTGCCGTCGGAGGTGATCGCAGGCCATGGATTCTGCCTTCGGAGGTGATCACAGGCCATGGCTTCTGCCTTCGGGAGGCAAGTGCCTCTGGCCAAGCTGGAGGCCTCAGGTGCCCTCACCCTGGTGCCAGCCCTGCCTGGTGTGAGCCGGGTTTCCTCTCCCTGTGCCTTATAACGCCTTTGGAGTTCACCTCCTTGACTTGCAGGTGGCAGCAGCCATGGACAGGGCTCTCCTTAGCTCAGTGCTGGGTGAAAACAGTTGCTCCGGGTTTGTGCTGGGACGTGGCCCTGGCTGTGCCCCAGCTCACCTGTCAGCGCTGCCTTTCTGTTTGCGCACCACCAAAAGTCTCACTCAGTCAAACGCAGCTGCAAGCGCCGGGGCTGCCCCGGCTCAGCCTCACCCCGAGGGACCTCTTGGAGCCTGTGGTCTGAAGTTCGAAATGCCACTGCGGTTGTCGGGGTTTGCAGCAAACTCCTGAAGTGCCTGTAAGGACAGAGCCAGTGTCCTTGGGAGGAAAGGGACTGAATAATGGGATTATTGCAGCTCAAATTACTAAGCAACAGTCTCTCTGACAATGAACTTAGTGACGCTCTGCCATCTATTTAATCACACTAATGAGACAGAACAACTCCACTTAGATACAAATTACTCTGCGTTTCATTTAAATAAAGGTCAGAGAGCTAAAAGCCACACAAGCCACCGCAATCCTGCTGTACAACACACCCAGCCAAAGGCATCCTTTGTTCCCAGGAGGTACCCAGCCTTTCTGCCATGGGCTGCCGAGGCAGGGCTGCCTCTGAGCACCCTTCCCAGACCTCCCACCTCCGCTCCCCATTGCCATCCCTGTGTGCGCCCAGGCCCGCCTGGCTCAGGAGCAGCTCCCTGCTTTGGGAGGTGAGCATGGGTTCACCAACGAGATTCAGAGGGCGAGAGAGCTCTGACTTCTTGTTCTAAAGTACAAGCACATGTACAGACTTGTGTAAGAAACAATTGTGTCCCTTGGTTCTTGCTGCTCAAAATATGCCTCTCTTGCCCATTGCTGCGGGTCGAAGCCAAGCAGGGCTGCCTGTTAAGAGCCTCTCTGTTTATCTGGCTGGCGCCATCATGATTATCTTCATTTCAAAATCTGGTTTTGTATGTGTCTCTCACCATTTCAAACTGGGGACTTTCCTCGGATATTTAAAGTCTTTGTTTGAAATCCATGCCTCCTTGGGCTGAAGCCAGTCGTGAGAGGGCAGGCCTCTAATTTACCCAAGAGCCTGGCAGTTACAGCTGGAGGTTATTGACCCATGCTGCGAGTTTGAACCTCCCTTTGCAAGCCCGGAGCAGATGTGTGCTCCCCAGCCACTGGGAGAGGGGCGCTGAGGTGCCTCAGTGGGACCCTTCCCCAGTGGGTGCCTGCACGATGCCTCTGGGGGCTGGGAACAGTCCCACATGCTGGCAGCAGCACTGCCTTGCCTCAAGCCTTGCTCCTCGCTGCGCTGCTTTCTGCTCCTCTTAATGAGCAGGGCAGTGACTGCAGGTGAGTCACCGGCCACCTCCCGCCTGCCCCCCCGGCAGTGTCCCCGGTGCAGCTCATGCCTGTACCAAGCCGTCACTGCCGAGCTCGGCTTGGCAAGCCTTTCATCCCCGCGCTGCCCTTGCCCACACACGGCTCATGGACACTGCCTGAACCTCCAGCCCCCATCCCCTGGGCTCTGGGGGGAGCCTGCAGCTAACCGTGCTCCCAGCGCGGGGACAAGGCTGGTGCTGGGGCTGCCAGGCAAGCTGGGTGACCCCGCACCACTGCTTGAGAGCGGCACCCTGAGCAATGGTGTGAGGCTGCTGAGCGTGGGCCGCAGGAGTCCCTGCACTAGCGCTGCCCCCCAACCCTCCTCCTCGCCAGGACAAAGGAGAAGCCAGTGAGGATCTGCTCACGGAGGCCATCCGCAAGGAGCCTGTTTAGGCCACTGCCAAAATCATTCCCAACAGAAGTAGGCAATAAACATCTCCCACACACCTTCCTCTTCCCAGTGTGCACTGTGTGCACATGTACATCTGTATACACACTTTTTGGAGCTAATGAAAGGAGCCCTACTGAGAGCCTAAAGGAACAAACACTTCCCGTTGTTTACAGAACTGGTACAATATAGGAAGCAGCAGAGCAAACTTCTCCCTTGGGCTGTGTCAGATCCCTGATCCAGAGGAAACCCTCGAGCGTAAAGCTCATGTACCTTCATTTTTCTCATCTTCCCTGCCCAGATGTTCCTTTTCCCGGGAGCAGAGGGGCTGTTATGGAGTTCCCTGGCTCAGTGCTATTCTTGCCCTGCTGATGGCTGCACATTTCCTTTTCTATGGAAACTGACCCCTGAATCGAACAATGTAAACCCCAAATTCCACCACTTCCCACCAGAGCAGCCCAGTTCGCACCCAGTACAAGTTTCTAACTGCATAGTCCTCAGCCCCTGCCTCAGCCCCGTGCCCTGCCTGCCTGGTGCTGTGGCTGTGGTAGCTCAAATAGTGCGCATGGTTCCAGTTATTATTTACTTGCAAAACATTTCATCAGGCCATGTGTCTGATTCAGGACTCAAAAAGCCAGGCCACTAAAGGAGGACAGCACTTACTGTAATGAAGTAGCAGGCAAATGTCATGCTTTAGAGATGTCTTGGAAGGAAATAGATTCCATCCCATATCCTCAGAGCTCTCAAGGTCAAAAAATAGTAATTATGAGAAGGGAGCTGGAGGAAGAAAGATAAGGATGGGGCTTTGTGTGGGGCAGCAGGGCAGCCTGAGCCCAGTGGGGCAGGCCTGTCCCTTGCCAGGCACTTTCTATTCCTCCTGAGCAATTACAGATTGATGGGTGAGTCACAGAAGAAAACCACAACTGGCCTTTGTTTACCGGGGCAGAAGCTGGCTCCGGGGTTTCCCAAGAGCTGGAAGCTGGGGCTGGACCAGCCAGGGTGTGAGGAACCCTCCTGCTAAAGGCTCTGGTCCATCAGAAGGGTTTCCTCCAGCCCAAGGTCGGTCTGACTGACGTGATCAGACCCAGAGCCACGCGCAAAGCCACCTGCGACTGATGGTTTGAGGTGTACCTGCCGGCCAGGTGGCCCCCAGCCCCAGACACCTTGCTGGCCCGCCCAGTGATACTGAGCCTTGGAGACAGAGTCCGTGCATGGTGCCAGAGATCTGGGTTGGGCTTCCGATACCGAAACTCCAGCTTCTGCTGTGTCCCTTCACTGCCCTCCCTCCGTCAGCCTGTCTGCTGAGGCTGTGACCCTCCAGCAGGACCTTCTTACCTCGTGAACTGCTGCCAGGACAGAGTTCATGTGTTATTGTGGGATGAAACAATCACTGGCCAAAGCACACACACAAAGAACAACACGCAGATAGCAAGTGCCCAAAGGTTAGGAAAGGTCAGAAGGGTTTTTCCATACAATCCTGTCTGAGTTTTCCTACGGGGCGCGGCGGAGCCCGCAGGAGCCCACCTCCTGGTGCTAACACCGGCGGGACGCAGCTGTGGCACCCCCCATCCATGGCCTTGCATGGGAGAGCTCCTTGGGGACCGGGTGGCTGGCGGGGTGCGCGGGGGCCGCTCACAGCCCGCTGCAGGCTCTGCGCCGGGGGAACCCCAGCGCACGGGGCCGGGTCACTGCGCTGCTGCCCCGTGCAACGCGGCCGTGCTCCGGGGCCTCCGTCCCGTCTGTGCCGCTGCTCCTGAGCATCCCCCAGCGCTCCCTGCTCAAGAATCGCGCAGCTCTCTCCCTGGCCGCAGGGCCGGGCAGCAGCACGGAGCCGCTCGGCAGGCTGGAGTAATTACCTCTATTTGCGTTATTGTTGTGGAATAATCGCGTTTATCGTGGTGGTGCTTAGGGCCCGATCCCTGGGCCTGACACTGCGCTTTTCGCCCCAGGCTTTGCCCGCAGACCTTCAGTCTCTGCTGGTGTGCCCAGGCCTGCCATGAAGCCCTCATGCTTGCCCCAAGGCACTGCTCTCCTCTCTCTGTGGACACAGTTTTGCAGCTTTGCCCCCAGTGGAACAGCCCCAGCTCCCCATTGTGCAGAGAGGAGCAGGACTCAGAGCTGAAATTCCTCCTGGGACCATTTTGGGAAGTTCGCAAGCCTGGCGATAGAGGGGTTTGGCTGGTGGCCTGCGTCACCCACCCCCCCACACCTCCCGCCTGGCATCGCCAAAATGTCACCGCTATTGCTCAGTGCAGCGCAGCAGTGCAGGCGATTCAGGGCAGGGAAAGCTGGTTCAGATATAAATATCAACCGGAATAAGTCATCTTGTCCTTCAGCTGCTGCCAGCCCCAGCCCTCGATTGCCATTTTCACCTCAACGGCTGCTTTGCCCAGCCTGGTCTTGGCCAGAAACCCCCCAAACCCTGCTCCCTCTGCGTTGCTGTGCGATCAGGGCCAGTCCTAGCAGACCCTTTGGGAGGCATTTGCAGGCAGGAGAAGGTCGGAAGCTTTGGCTTGCAGCTGCAGACATCCCTCATCCAGTGCCCCAGGGGAAGAACTGGCTGCAGAAAGCTTCTTGTCCCCATTCAACAAACGTAATGCTTGCAAGAGTTTGCACCATTAAGTCAAAGGAGAGAAATAAAGGCTGGCAAAAACAGCGGCTGGGAGGGGACTCTGTACTTCACACATCAGAGGGCACCTTTTGGGCAGAAAGGAGAAGGCTTGTGACCGCTCACCACGCACGCCACAGCAGAGGGGCCAGGCACTGCAGTGGTACCTGCTTCCGAAACCAAGCATGGCCATGGCTGTGATGGCCCATGCTCACTGGCAGCCCCGTGCCCTGCCAAGCAACCGAGTTAACTGCAGATGCTCCGGGACTAACCCCCGCTGCAGGAACCAAAGCCTCCTTCCTTTTCCCTTTCCTTTCCCCCTTTCCTTTGCCTTTTCCCCTCCAGTCTGTCGCTGGAGGCAGCCCCTGTGGCACTCTCCTACCTCCTGCGGAGGAGCTTGGATGTGTTCTTCCTGTTTCTTCGCTTTCCCTGCTCCTCCTGCTAGCTTTCCTCTGAGTATTCATTGACCAGTCTGCCCCTTACTCCAGGGAAGACATGATGCTGCAGAAGTCAGAGCATATGCCCATGTACCTTATACCTTTGCAGATGAGCCTTTTCATCCCACCTTGAAGGGAAAAAATATACCAGGCTCTCCTAAACAAGGAGCTTCCCTGAGAATAAGTCATCCTTATTCATGGGAGAGCAAAGTCCCCCCCTTGTGTGGAGTTGCCCCCCAAGGAGCAGCGTGCCCATGCAGAGCCACAGTGCTCTAGGGCAGGCCAGCAGCGGCTTTGAGCCTGCTCCAGGCAGCTCAGCCTCCCGTGAGGGGCACCATGGAGGAACAGGCTCAACTGCTCCCCATCAGCTCTCCATGGCTAATGGTGGGAACCTGGAGATCCATACAAGAGCGGGGAAGGATGAGGAGGAGCGGTGCTCTCTCCCAGCTGGGATGAACATGCTCAATTGGGTCTCCAGCAGCAGCAAGTGCTTGCGGTCCATCACCCCTGGAGCATCAGTGCTCCAGGCAACGCCAAGAGGACAGACTGAATCAGCATTAATTGGGAGCGTAATGTCTTGTGAATGCAGCCCTCCCATCTATCCCTTTGCTGCAGTTTCTCCTGCTGCTCCAGGGACTCTTCCTTGGGCTATTTTTAGTGCTGGATTACATCACTGCCAGCTTCTGCTGCTTTGAAACAGGCACCGGCTGTGAACAGCAGTGACGGTGATCTGCATGCAGGGTGGTAAGGAAGGGAGCTGTGAGGACAGGAGCTTTATCACTCAACCAGCAGACGAACAGGCTGCACTTGGGAGCTGCTGAATGAAGTCTGCTTTGGGATAGCAAACAAGGAGCATCACGGTGATGCTGGTGCCCAACAGGGAGAAGGAGCACCCTGCTGTGAGAGCCCCTGCTTCCACCGGGACTAGGGGATGCTTTCCAGCAGCACTGCCATTGCCTGGCTGTGCAACACCAAGCAAGTTAATTAATCCTCTGTGCTTCTCCCCTTTCCAAAGAGAGAGTTTATGCTGACCTACTTTTTACACAGAAATCTGCGAAGGGTTCCAGTGTCCATGGCAAGCCAGTGATGCTGAATGCGCTGACTATGCTGGCTGTTCCCGGTACCCAGACCACTGCGGAGCCAAATCAGCAGCAAGCAAAAGCAAAACATCACAGCTCTGCAGCAAGTAACAGAGAGAGCTGTTCCTGCGGGCAGGTCACGACTTCCAGCCTGGCAACCAGCCCTTGCTTTTGGGCCACGCTGACTCACGTGCTGAGTGGGCACATGGGAGGGTGGCTCAGGCCATGAGGTGCCACGAGCAGCCACGAGGCACAGAGGAAGGTCGGCCCTGCGCCCCTTGCATTGCTCAGGGGGCTCAGGGGGCTCAGGGGGCTCAGCAGCTGGCGGGGCAGAAGCCCGGACCCCGCAGGGAGCCCTTGGCATGCCCGAGAGGCTGCAGATGCCTCGCGTGCCTCCCCGTAGCATTGCCACTGCTCATACAGTGCCTCCGGGGCTCCAAAGGGGCTGCCTGAGCCACGTGGGGTTCAAACCTCTCCGTCGCTGAGCCAGGCTGGTGGCCAGGGCTGCAGCAGCCCCCATGGGAGCCGTTAGCAGAGCCGAGGGAACAGGGGCACCCAGGCTGGCCAAGCACCTTCCGCAGCCGCCCCTCTGCATCCCTGCCGGCCAAGATCCCTCTCCCAGAGGCTGTGCCCCGAACGAGCGTTGGAGCTCCTGAGGAGGAAGTTCTGAGTTAAATTCCTTCCTCCCGAGTCACTCGCGGTGGGAACAGTGTGTGCTCCAGCACGATGACGATGACGTCCTGCTGGCCTCCCGCTGCTCCGCGGCCGCCCGGCACTGCCAGGCCAAGGCTCTGCCAGCGAGGTTCGCAGGACTGGGGGGCATATTTGTGGTGCCTCTGCCCAGGGGGGGCTGGTGGAGGACAGGCGTTGTTGTGGGGAAAGAGCTGCGAAGATCCCCTCCATCCCCCAAGGGAGGAGTAAGAGAGCTCTGCTGCAGATCATACGTGAGCCCAGCATAAAGCAGTTATTAGTGAGGGCTCAGTAACCAAACCCAGGATTAAGGAGAAGGACCAAAGCATCACCCAGTGCCAACGGCTGCAGCTGCACGGAGGCTGTGGGCCCCGCAGTTAATCATCCTCGGCTCCTCAGCAGGAGTAATGAAACCGTGAAAGCAACCCAAGGAAGCTGCTCCGTTTGTGTTTGCATTGAGCCGCTTAAAAAGTAAACACCGCTTAGGGCCAGGCCTGCAGCGGCTGTCACTGGCCTCACATCCAGGATGGGGTGGGCTGATCCTGAGCAGGGCGAGCCGGCACACAGCCGTGCCAGAGATGGGAACACGAGCTGTGTCCGGCACGGAGCAAAGGCAGCTCCCCCCTTCCCAGGGCAGATCCGCCTGAAGTGACCCGGACAAACATCCCAGATGATTTTCTCTCATCTCAAAGACAAGGCAAATGCTGCCCTGATCTGGGCAATCTGGGTAGGGATTATTAAAGCAAAGTGGTATCTGGGCCAAGGTTAGTGAAGGAGCCTGCAAAATCCTCCTGGCCGCAGGTTTCGGTTCCCTCATCACTGGGGCTGCGCTGTGCCCTGAGGACGCAGAAGCCCAGCAGCCGACCGAGGCTCGTGCTGAGCATCCCTTCCTCCCACGGGTGACAGGAGGCTCAGCTCGTGCTGGCCCGTGGAGACTGTGCAGCACCTCTGCTGGAACCTGCTACCTCCACCGCCCCGTGGGGACACGCTCTGCTGCCAGCGAGGGTCACGTCCCCTCGGAGCAGCCCCAGCCCCGTTTGCCCCATCTGGGGTTCCAGGGCAGAGCTCGTGCCCGCTGTGCCCGGTGCCATGCGGGAGAGCTGCAGCCCTCCAGCACCGCAGGCAGAGCTGGGCTGCACCGGGTGATGTGCGAGCACCCACCCGGGAGAGGCTTCCTCACCCGCCTCAGGGGTCCCAAATCCCCCATCTCTGCTTGGGCAGCTTCTCACTGGTGCAGACTGCCCCTGGGAAGATGGGGAGTGTCCTCAGGCTCTTTCCCCCCTTTGTTTTAGGTGAACAGAGAAGTTCTTCAAAGTGCGGGTTTGTGTTTCTGCCATTTTCCTGCTTTTCTTACCACTGAGAGCTTCGGAAATGGAGAGCCGGGTGCATCACAGCGTGAGCTCACACACCCCTGCCCTGATGGGCTCCTCACTGGAGCAGTTTCCAACACCTCAGCCCTCCCGTTAAAACCATGAAGTCTCTGCCCACCGCTGCAAAGGAAAACTGAAACCCCAGCCCAGCAGTAAGCAGGGAAATGAAGTTTTGTGCCTCCAGCAGTGTGAGGCTGCCCAGGCCCTGCTGCCCAAAGTCTGCCGGGAAACCCGGGCTCTGCTCCGGCCGCTTCCCCAGGGCCCTCAGCAGAGTGCTCTCCCTCCAGTGCCAGCTCCTTAACGAACACTGGCGGCTCCTGTCACACTTCCCTCACGCAGGCCGGTGACGCCAGCCCTGCTGGCAAGGGATCAATTCCTTATTCACCACGTTAGCTCATCAGAAATGACCCCAGATCCATGGAGACAGACTGCTTGGAGGACGCTGGGGGCAGAGCTGCAGCAGTAGCCCATGGTCTGGAGGTGCAGCTCCATGCGAGAGCCCTGGCACCAGCCATCCCTCCTCATCCTGCATGGCAGGGCCAGGAGGAGCCCTTGCAAATGAGGCAAGCAGAACCAGTATCCCGGTCTCTTCTTCTGTCTTTTGTCTCCTCAACATCCACCCTTCAACAAAGCACAATTATCTGGTTACTCAAAACAAGGGTAATTAACCACCCAAATGGTGACTGGGGAATGTGAGAGTCACAATAGCGCCTATTATGGGGCAGATCCACTTAATGGAGATCATTCTTGCTGGCCTTAGAACCCTGGCAGTGCGCACCAGCACCTTCACCCAGTGCCGACTGGCTCTGAGAACATGCTGGGAACTGGTGTCCCTCGAGGGCGGGGGCCGCCCAGCTCAGGGCACAGCCACCAGCTTGACCCATGGAGCTGGTGCCGGAGGTTTCCCAGCCCAGGAGGTGACAGCACTAATGCGAATGCTGCAAACACTGAACTCCCATTTGCAGTGTAACCTCACCAGCCCCCAGCTGAGCGTGATTCCAGGTCCACAGTGACTTGGCTGCGCCCCAGGGCTGCATCACCAGCCCCCAACCTGCAGATCCCACTGCCCCAGGCAACATCGCGGGCACCGCCAGGCTCAGCTCAAACCCCGCCAGGATTTTCCATGTCCGTAACTTCCCAGAGGTGGATTTCGAGGGAGGAGGAGGATGCTGATGGTCCCCATCATCCCTGCTGACTCTGAGTGCCATCCCAGCAGGGCTGCGGGCTCTGCCAGCGCCCTCACCCCTCTCCTCAGCCTGCAGCCATGCCGGGTGTATCTGTGTCACTGGGCCACGCTCGTGTCAGTGAGGAGGGACCCATTTGGAGGGTGCAGCAGCCACCTCTGTTTACCCGCTCCCATCTCGCACTGCACACACATGATGCAGCTTTCAGTTTCAGCTTCTCCTCTATTTACATTGAACCCTTTGGGTGATGTGCCAGCACCCCCAGGAGCGCGGCTGGGCCAGGCCAGCCTGCACAGCACCTCCTCACCAGAGCTGGTTGCATGGGCACTTGATCCCGGCCTGACAGCGCCTACACAGGGAACAAAGGTCCTGTGGGGTCTGGGGACAGCCCTGTCATCACTGCCTCACTCACAGGGCTCTGCATCTGCACTCAGGAAATAGGTTGGATCCTGCTGAGACGCAACCAAAGCGCAGGATGCCAAGTGGTTGCATCATCCCCATGCCCAGGGACAGGGATGGGACAGGGATGTGCCACTCACGCAGTGGAGCAAGGGCTCAGCCCCAGGACAGCAGGAGCCAGTCAGCGGCACACAGCAGTGGGATCTTGGGGCCAGCACTTGGAGGACACCAGGGATGCGGGTGAGCAGCAATGGGATCTGCAATGAGCTTGAGTCAGAGGCACCCGCAGCCTGCTGCCATCAAAAATAAAAGGAGGTGGCAGCCCCAGAGAAGCCCCCCCATCCCCATCCCCTTCCCCATCCCCATCCCCACAGGCGTACTGCAGCCCCACGCACCCCTGCTCACGTCATGATGGGTGAGGAGCCGTAATAGCCGGGCACATGTGATCAGGAGCAAACCCTATTTATAGCCCTGCATAATAAGCTACATCTGAGAGAAGATGAAAGGGAAGATGACGAGTCAAGAGGGTGAGCGGGGCTGAACTTCGCCCCTACCAGGGCAGAGGGTTCACACACAGGGGGATGTTACCAGGAGAGCTTTCCCCAGCAGCAGCACCGCCAGTGGGTGACAGCCAACAGCCACGTCCTACCCGGACGCGTCCAGCCCCCACGGAGGCAGCCCCTACACACTCTGCGGAGGGAGGCTGGGGCTTGGCAGACCCAGCTCCAAAGCTGTGCCCCTTTGACTTCATTCTGCTCAGCATGAAGCATGTGGGGAGACCAGGGGCCTCCCCCTCCCCCCCCCCCGCCCCTGAGCTAGTGTGCTCTGTGCCATGGGCAATGGTTCCATGGAATCCCCTGTGTTCCCACCCCACCAGCAAGGCTCACCCCAGGAGAAGGGGCCCCCAAATGCAGAATAACCACATTTAGCTCCAGAGAAAAGCAACCGATTCCCTGGCTCGAGACCCAGCCACGTGCTGTGGCGTGGGGAGGGTTAAGCACCAGCGAGGGTCCCCCTGGACCCTGGTGCCCCTCTGCAGCGCGCATCCCCTGCCCAGCACAGGGCTCCGGCCCCACGGCTCAGCACGGCCCTTCTCAGCGCCCTCCTCAGCGCTGCATTTTACAGCACCCATGGCAATGTTTGCATTTCATCATGAAAACAGCCCTGTGGCAAAACCAAATTACACGGATATCAAAGCGCTCCCACAACGGGGGGAAAGAAAGTCCTCAAGCCGGGCAGAGCAGAGGGGTGGCCCTGCTCCCTCCCAGCGGGGCACATTGAAGCAACCTCTTCAAGCTCGTCCAGAGCGAAAGAACAACGCAGTAAATGAGCAAAGCAAACGGAAACAAGAGCGGGCTCCCGGCACGGTACAGAGAGCCCGGGCAGCGCAGGGGCTCAGCCTCCCCAAACTCCTCTGCCAGGATTTCAGCAGGATCCACCCCAGGGGAGCCCTGGCTGCGGGACCCCTGCTCCAGGCACAGGCTCTGGGTCCCTAGCAGCTCATGGGGCTGTAGACCCTCCCACCAGGGTCCTCAGAGCCCCCCAGCACCAGCCTGTGGCTTGCTCCACCCTTCCAATGCCAGAGGGTGCTCTGGAGACCTCCTGTGCTCCTTCGCCATCCGAGACCCCATGGAGAAGCTTCTGCGCCACGAAGAGCCACAGCAGTGCGTGGCCACGCCGAGCGCGGGGCAGGCAGCAGAGGTGCCCCCGCGGTCCTCAGCGTGGCTGTGGGGAGCAGGACGGGGACATGCAGGAGCCTGACCGCCGCTTGACGGCGCCGCGGGTGAACCCCAAACCTCCCCCCGCGGGGGCCGTTCCCTGCTTCTTGGGTCATCGCATGCCCAAGGAAACGAAGCTTCCCCAGGAGCCTCTGCCTGGGGCAGAGCTGAGCCGCTGCGTCCCAGCAGCAGTGCTGGGCTCTGCCGAGCTCCTGCTCCAGTGGCTGCCCCGCAGCATCCCTCGGGATGCGTTGCTGGTCCTGGCTGTGCTCGCTCACACCCTGCACTGGGGTGCCACGACCCAGCTTTCAAGAGGCTCTCCAAGAGCAGAGCCAGAACCCCCCTCAGCATCCTCTCATTTCCTTTTGAAGCGCTGCCAGTTTGCCTGGATAGGAAGGGAAGGCCAAAGCGCTCGGGCCCCCTCCCTCCGTGCATCAGGGCTGGCACCCCACAACTGTTAGCAATTACCTGCACTTGGTGGAGGGTCTCTCTTCAGCCCACGTTCACAGTTAAAGGATTACCTTTAGGGGGACCTCCATGTACTGTCACTGAGGGCAGTATCAGCCTACGCTCACCCGGGTGAGTGTGCCAGGCGTCAGGGGCAGCACTGGTGCTGCTGGAGCCCTCCCCTTCGGCATCTCACCAAAGAGAAACTCTGGTTTAGTCCCTTGCACTGCACACACGTTCTCCCTGGTTGGTTGCACACTTGGCACAGACGGATGCAGAGGCTCTCTTTGGCACAAGACCTGTGCCGGCCCGCCGGAGCCAGCGGCACCGTCAGGAGCAGAGATGCAGCCTCCAGGCTGTGGGTGGCTTTGTTTGCTTTGGAGTTTGCACTTGCACTTGATTTCCTTGGTATTTGCTCCAGCAGCTCCAGCCCGGCACTCACTCGGCGCAGCTCAGCCCCTGCGGTCCCGAGCTCCAGTGCCGCTCTCCCTGTGCTCCAGTCTCACATCATTTCAGGCTCTGCTGGCTAAGCACACGGACAAGCACTTCCCCCGGCTGTGCCCAGCCTCTGCCCCGCAAGGGGAGCGGGTGAGCCCAGCAGAGTCCTCCCCAATGGAGAATGCTCCCAGAGCTGCACTGGAGCTTCCCCGCAGCGCCCCAACCCCAGTGACACGGTTCCAGTGCTGGTGTCAGTGCTGGGAACAGGGACAGCCATTCAGGGTGTCGTGAGAGATGGGCGACAGGGGGTGACGCTTCATCTCCTGCAGCCCTGGCCAAGCACGTTGGCTCCTGTGGAGTTGTGTCTCCTGCGACGGCCCATTGGGGTCCCCAGCACAGGTCCAAGGCAGAGCAGGCAGATGCACACTCACATGGAGCAGCCCGGAACACAAAGGACACAAACCCCCGCGCAGGCACCCAGCCCTGCCTTGCTGCTGGGCTCTGCACAGGGGACCCCTCCTCCTGCCCTTCCGCAGCGCCTTGGGCTCTCTCTGACCGGCATCCACAGCTCTATTTTAGTGCCAGCAATGGGTCGTTCCCCTGTCAGAGGTCCACGTCTTTATTTAACTCCCATTCAGCTTCCCAAATTAGCGCAGAGAGGCTCCGGCTCTGTTTGCCTTGGAAGAAGATGCATTGCCACAACTTATTTTTGATTCAAGTAAACAAAGCCTCTGCCTCCCTTTCTGCTGCTCCCCTTTGATGTCGGTGGCTAATTCCAGTGCTCAAGACGTGAGCGCAGGTGCTGGCGGGGCCAGGCCGAGGCTCAGGGATGTTGGGGGCTCCCTGCCCTTGCAGCAAACCCAGCGCAGCCCCGGCCTCGCTGCATGGGGCTGCTGCTGCCCCCAGCCCGGGGCTCAGCCCTCGCCTGCAGCCCCGGTTCCAGCACAGCCCTGGCACGGTGCTGGGCTGCTCTGACCCCCTGCCCGCCGGCATCAGGACAGTGTGCCAGTGCATGGCGTGTCAGCACGCGGGGAGTCAGCACATGGCATGTTAGGACAAGGCATGTCAGCACATGGAGTGTCAGCACATGGGGTGTCAGCACATGGGGCGTTAGGACAAGGCATGTCAGCACAGGGTGTGCCAGCACTGGGGGACTCCCAGGGCAGCAGGGGCCCGGGTAGGGCCCTGCAGCAGCCCCTGGGGTCCTGCAGCGTGGGTGCATGGCACAAGGCTCTTTCAGCTCACCCCAGGCTGTTTCTGGGGCCTGCTTTGCAGCAGGACAACAGCTCCTCAGCCCCCAGCACACAGCCCCGCCCCACCACGGGGGCAAAGGAGCCCCTTTGTAGCCCAGAGCAGGGCCCCTGTGCTGCAGGACCAGGCCCCCTCGGGGACAGTGACCCCATCCCTGTGACCGCTCTCGCAGCCTCCACGGGAGGCCTCCTCCCGGCATCGATCCACCCAGGCACACGCAGCTATTCATAGCAGGGGCTGATGTTGACTTGGATCAAGTGGAAGATAAGGAGGTTATTTTTAGCTTCATCTCTCAGCCTGAAGGGAAATGCTCTTCGTTGGCTCAGGCAGCCTCTGCCCAACCTGTTGAGGCATGGCCGGGTGCTGGGATGAGGGACTCCTGCCATGGGGACGGAGGAGGGATGCACCTCGAATGCACGGAGGGCACAGAGGATGCAGCAGGACGAGCCTTGAAGTGCTGGTTCCCACCTTGAAGTGCCAGCCCAGGGGGGCTGTAGCTCCCACCTTCATGGACAGCAGCACGAGCTGCCCACGGCTCCAGCTTTGCAGGTCCTAAAGGAAACCAAAGCACTGGAACCTGCACTGGCTGTGCTCCCTGAGCACCACTGCCAGCAGGTATCCAGAGGAACCCTGTCCCTCCCGAGATGGAGCACCAGCATTGCTCATCCCTCTGCAGGAGATTTCAAGCTGAGAGCTCCAGATTGGCACCATCCCACTGCCAGAACAGCCACTTTAATTATGCTGTCCCGAGCAGCTGTGGTGCTGTGCTGAGCGGCATCTAAAAATACCCAAAACACCAAGTCACCCCTAATGAGGCATGGGGCACAAGGAGCCACGGCAGAAACCAACCCAGCGGCGCCGGGAGGCTTTTCCCATCGGGAAGCTCCTGGAACTGCCATGTCCTCCTCCAAAACGCTCCAATGAAGCCACAGCTTTGGAGGGGGGGGGGACCCGCTCAAACTGGCTCCCCCGCACCGCAGCTCCCTTTGAGAGCCCTTTGGACGTGGCCATGGTCCCGTGTGGGTTTCAATACCCGGTCCCAGAGCTGCCTCCCTGCGCACACCGCCTGCAGCCCACACCAACCTCCCTGGTCCACAGGGCGATGGCTGGGCCACGGGATCGCACCCAGGGATGCTGGAGCTGCCCCGAGCTGCTCCCTTGGCTGGCACCAAAGGCAAACCCACGGGGAGCCGCGTCCCGTGGCTGCAGCGAGGTCCAGGGGCAAGTGCTGGGTTCCTGTTCCCAGATTCCAGCCGGGGAGGCCCTGGAATGAGTTGGAACAAGAGCCTGGCAAAGCAGAGGGGTTTGCGGGCGGTTGTTCCCTCCCTGCCCCGAATGTTCACTGCCACCCCAGTGCTGGACTCCTCTCATGAGCTGAAGGCCTTTTGCCAGTGCACCCCTGGCACACTGCGGGGCAGGAGGGGCGGCAGAACACCCCCTGCCAGCCAAAACACCTGAGACCAAGTAAATGTGGGTCTGGCCAGAGGGCATGGGTTAGAGAACACAGCTCCACGGCCCCCTGCGCACCCCAGGATCAACCAGGACCAAGCTGGAGCCGGGGAGCAGGGAAGGGGGAAGCGGCAGGTTTCAGAGCAGAGGGCAGCTCATGTCTCAGCCCTGCCTGGCAGAACCTCTGCTCCGAGCCCACAAGTGGTCCTACACACAAGTGGGGTGAGCTGAGCCACCCCTGGGCAGGGGCTCTGTGCCCAAAGCCGACGGCGGGATGAGCAGACCCCGGCTGAGCTGTCGAGCGGGACACGAGCGGGCTGCAGCGAGGCCGTAAATCGTGTTCGTGCCAGAAGCTCAGCTCCAGAAACAGCGAGGACCAGAGCAGAACTGGGCCAAGGGATTCCCGGAGCGGGACACAGCTCTTCAGGGCCAGGCAAGCTCCGTGTCCCCTCTCAGCCTGTGCTATTTAAATCCCTCTCTTGTGCAAGCAAGACCTGAAACAAGCAAATAAACATTACATGGAAACACAAAAGCCCTGACAAATCTCCCAACAATTCCCTACGTGGGCTGTGCTGCTGTTGCACAACAGGAAGAGGCTGTTGATCCATGCGCTCCGTGCCAGCCTCCACCCAGAGCCGCCTCCCGGCTGCAAACACAGCTGCACCCCACATCAAGCGGGGATCCAGGCTGCAGTCCCAAGCAGCCCGTGGCCAGGCACGTGTCCCACTATCCCAGCCCTGCTGGGAGATGAGCAGGAGCCCTCCTGGCCACAGCACTCTGCTTGTGTGGATGGCAGACACTAGCAGGGGAGCGGGTGCTGCAGAGGTCTGTTGAGAGGAGGATGCTGCAGGGGCTCATCTGCTCTGGCCCCATGCCCCCAGGTTTTCTCCTTTCAGATCCCTCACATTATCCCTGCCCTGAGCCAGAGCTCAGAACAGCCTTTGTGAGTTGGTGACAGCGTGCGCAGGGGCAGAGCGGGGTTTGCTTGGAGGCCAGATCAAGGCTCTTGCAAAACAAGTTAATGATTTAACTCCTTTCAGGGGTGGCCTGCCCTTAAACTTCAAAGTCTGGACATGTTATGGTAGGAGATAATTTGACCCCGAGTGCACCCAGCGCTGAACAGAACAGGAACATGGGCGCTGCAGCATCTCCCCACGCTGGCCACTTGCTGCCACCTGCTGTCACCTCGGCACAAGTGCTGGGGACCCGTGGGGGGCAATGGCACCAACTTTAACTGAAAGCTTTGGGGTTTCTTACCCTAGAGACTGACACTGCCCCAGGCAGGGCACAGCCAGTACCGAGGACACCGGTACCAGGGCTTGCGCAGAGGCAGACTGCAGCCAGCTGACTGAATACAGCACGCCCAGCCTTTACCAACAGGGCTTTATTCTCTTGGAATCTCAACAACAAACCTGAGGTACAGTACATACGTGTGGCTAAAAAACCCCCTAATCTTCAAATTACTGTCCGATTTATTGATGCTGGTTAAATAACCAAGTCTGAGAACACTGTAAAGCAAGACATGTGCGTTCCACTACTCCTTTTCACCTTGAGGAGAGCACAGAGATTTTCACCTATCCCAGCGCATCATTTTCAGGAGGATCAAGCATCACTTCACTGTTACCAGGGCTGGCCAGCACGCTGCAATCCAATGCTGAGAACTCCACCAGCCCTTCCCTCACCTGAAGCAAAGTCCTGGCCTCTGCAGGGACAGAGTATTTGTCCCTCTGCACAAAGGAGCTGGCATCTCACCACTGTGACAGCCGCCTCCTGTTCCTGCCCAGGAGCTTGAAGCCTGACAACACCACATCCACTTAAACCTGATCTCTGAACCCAAAAAGCAGGGTACAACTTCTACAGCATCAAGGAGTAGTATAAGGCACAGTACTTTGCTATGCTCTTTACCTTAAATTTAAGGGAATGTCAATTAAGGCCGATTATCAACACATTGTAGCCCCCCAGGAATAGTTACAGAGTGCTCCTAAGATCAGGTAATGGTTTCCTGCGTTCACGTCCAGTTCAGATAAAATCAGTTCTCATCCGGTTCAAGAAACGCCGCGGATCAGAGTGACCACGCACTGCGGCTGGAACGTCACTGCTCGTTCTGCTGCCCCTCTGCAACGGCAGACACCCCGCCCTGGCCCTTGTTGACATCGCTGATGCACACCCACAGTCCATCCACCGACTCCTTCCACAGCGTCACCTCAAAAGCAGACCAGGGAGAAGTGTCAGCCTTAAAACACAGCCCACTCCTCGCAACCACCACCGCACCGGCCCGGTGACAGTCCACAGCTACAGAAATCAGCATTGTTCTAAGTAGCAGTTATCTGTTGCTGTCTACTGAGTCCAGTGGTAAGGGGAGAGCACGTGAGTTCTGCTGTTAACACCTTTCCAAAGGAAGCCTGCATTGAAATACTAGCAATGCAGCACAAGTGGTTTGCTGAAGGTCAGGGTCTTCCTCCCCTCCTGGTAAACCAGAAGCGCCACCCTTGCAGCAAAGTCCTGTCTCAACTGGACGTGACAACAGCCTGCCTCATCTCAGCTCTTCTGAGAGCACAGCACACAGGAGCACAAGCCAAGGCAGTTACTCACCTTATTGTCTCCTCCAGACACTGCAAGGATGTTGGCAGTAATGGACCAACTCACATGCCAGACAACATCATTGAACTTGTGCAGCAGCTTCGGTGACCAGGAATTTCCAGAGGCGTCGTCACATGTCCAGATGAACACTCTGCCATCCTAGAGAAGCAGACCAGGTTGGCGGGACCACCAAGGACAACAGAGAAGACCCCACCTCGATGGCACTTGGGAGCTACACTTCCAACCCACAGCTCCAATATGAGCCCTCGATGTGTCTACAGGGTTTTTGCTCAACAAAAGGGCTAGTTTCTTACTACAGCTACAAACAAGACAGGAGTACAGCACTCTGGTGAGCAAGCTGCATACCAAAGATGACTTGCAAATACCAGAAGAGCTCACAAAATATCTATGTAGCAGCTGAGCTTTTTCCTCAGCATGAATTTTTCTTGCCAGCCACATGACAGCATGTTAACAGCTCACTGAGTAGTCTTCTTGATAGGCAAAAAGCATTTACAGACCGATTAGCAGCAAACACTACAGTCAAGGTGAAGGTTGAGGACATCAGAGCTCACTACGAATGCCAGTTATTAGAAAGTAGTGTATTTAGCTGGAAGTTCAGTGATTTTGATCCAGAGACATTAAAAGATGATGTTAGTTTGAAGGTTTTCCTCAATGCGAGATCATCCTGCTCATGATTCTCAGAAGAAAAGACAGTCTTTGGTACAGAGCCACACACGCAAACATAAATGTTTCTACTGGGCTTCTGAGCCTGTGAGGAAGAGAACTCAAAGGCTCTTGTGCACAGACCCAGATAACAGCAAAGGACTGTCCAGAGGACATGTTCCAGTGAAGTAACTGTGACCCTGCCTCTGCCACCCCAAGGGAAGCCTCACCTGTGAGCAGCTGGCGATGGTGCTTGTGGGCAAACCTATGGATGGAGCCCAGGCTACATCTCGAACCCAGTCACTGTGAGCCTCCAGCTTCTGCTCTTCTTTCCACTGGCCATCTTCCTCCCTGAAAACACACCTGCACCGTCAGGAGGGCAGCAGCAGCCGTCACATTTCTCATCTCCTCTTCTGGAAGGCTTCGGTTTCCAGACTCCAGATAACACAAAGCACAAGTGCTCCCCACTCTCCTTCAAAAGCCCCATGACTTAAACAGACAGAATCCTTTCCAAAGGACAGAAAGCAGCCAAGGCAAAGAGTGTTTGTTCTTCAGGTACCGCACAGAAATCTGCTATTGCCCCAATGACAGCAGTAATCAAAGACAATCAGAAAACCACTTTCCAAGTTGAGATGAAGCAGGGCTGACACAAATTGCTGTAACCATGTGAGAGACTGCACATCACTAAGTTGTTTCTAATTTTAAATCACTTCTCTAAGTAATTCAAAGAGGAAAGCACAGAGATGTTGAAAATCTTGAGATATTAACAGGCCCTTGCAGGGACCATCAGGAGTATCAGGTTCTGAAAGTTCTTAAGCCTGGCAACAGAGCACTTACTTCCAGATCTTGACAAGGTTGTCACAGCCACCAGATGCAAATCTTTTGATGTAGTTTGGTTTCTGACCAGACGGTTGCTCTATAAGGCTCCCCGGGACAACAGCAGGAGCCCAGCTAACGGCATTACAGCCAATCTAGTGAATGAAAAAATGCCTCTATTAGCAGCTACTTACTTTAAACACATAAAGAAAAAGCTGCTGAGGGGGCAAAGGACACCTCACATACCCTCTACTACGGGGGAATAAGCCCTTCTTGAGAAAGCAGGAGTCTTGCACAATGCTGTATGGACACTGGATGAGCAAGACATCTAGATATGGCCTATTGCAGTAAGGCACTTACTCAGAACCCCTCAGGTCACCAAGTAACTGTTCTACATGCAAATATCATCTTGGGTATATAAACAGTGGGCACAGACAGAAACTGGAAAGACACCAGACACACACAGTTGCCAAGATTCAGGAATGCAGGAACCTTTGTCTGGAGCCCCATTTCCCCTCATTGAGAGCTGCTGCCATCCGCTTAAGAAGTTCTGCTTAGGCAAAAATCCACACTATTTGGGGAAAAGCACGAGTCCTGCACTTTCCCAGCTCCAGTTTATTCACAGTTAGTTGGTACAGATATCCTTAGGACCAAAGCCATTCTCCACCAGGCAACTTCCAGCATGCTATTTAATGGTAATGCTTAACACAGAGGCATCATCAGTGCTGTTTAGTAACCTTCACACATCTGTTTTTCCACTGCATTTTAGTGACTACATCGTACACCTTCCCACTCTGGAGTAATTTAAAACAAGTTCTCCCAATTCCAGAAACCGTTTCACATCATTTCATTGCAGTTCAGTATTTACCTACTCTACAGTTCTTTGGGGCCTCAGCTCAGTGTTTACGTGTGGCTCCAAGGGCTCTGCACTGCTCAAGGGGACAGACTCACCGTGTGTGCATTGCTGATCTTTTTGACCTCCCACTGCCCATCACCCGTGTAGCTCAGTAAGGAGATGGCCCCATCGGAGCTCCCACAGGCCAGGATCAACCCGTAGTCATGCGGTGCCCAGCAGACAGAGTTCACTGGGAAGGGAGAAGCAGGATTACACCACGGTCACTACCTAAAACTGACTAACTGACAAATACACTAAGATTACAGTTACTGAAAGTGAGCAGCTTGGAGAGCTAGGAATAAAAGTCTTGACATTCCTGAATTTCAGCAAAGCCAATCAATGAACTTTACTGAATGACAGAAAACTGCCTTTATTTTTGGCACCCTTTTAGAATTAGAATACCAAAAGAGCACCTTAATAAGAGGCTAAAGACTGACTATCCCCTGCAACAGCAAGGAGCATTGCTGACTCTGAACAAAACCAGACTGGCAAGCAGTATTTGGAGACAGTAGATCAGGAGTCATTCAGATCAGTAACAGAACAAAGCTGGAGGCTTCTCAGATCTGTGCCTCAGGGGCTGATCAGCTGGACAAAACCGTCTCCATTGTACAACAAAACACAGCATTCTAAACTCCTCCTTTCTTTCTCCCTGCAGTGGGCACACATAGGATTTCCTCCAAGAATTCAGTACCCGACTGTCTTGTTTATCTCAAAGCTGATTTATTTGTAAAACAACTCCTAGGCAAACAAGGGATGAACCAGGACTGGAGGTTTCCCAGCGACACGACCTGACATTAATGCCCTGTGCACATGGAACAGAGCTACTGTCTCTCCACTAATTTATCCTCATTGACAGAGACTTCCCTCCTTAACACCAACAGATTTATTCCAATCTCACCCGACTCCTCTCACATCCCCAGTCTCACTCAAAGCTCCAGACCCTGCATACCTGAGGAGTCATGCCCTGTGTACTCATAGGTCTTTTCCCAAGTGCCATTTTCCTCCTTCCAGACAATAACCTTCCTGTCGTAGGAGCAGGAGGCCAGGATATTTCCGTACATGGGGTGAGCCCAGGCAACCTGCCACACGGGACCTTCATGCCTGCAACCAACAACGTTACTGGGGAGCGCCTGACTTTGTCTTTTGTTCAGCAACAACCACCAGAGTCATTATTAACTTGGAGGAATTTACCCTCAGCGTACATTGCCAAACAGCAAAGTGCCAAAACATTAAACACTTACACGGTTAAAATGCCCCCTTTCTGACACTTTACCCTCTCAGGTCCGCAATGAGGATCTGCCCCCCATTCCGAACATCGAAGATCTTCACGGATCTGTCTGAAGAGCAGGTTGCCAACCGGGTGCCATAGTAATCCATCTGAGCATCGTGCTGCAGGGGACAGGAAAGCTGCTGTCAGCACGGGCGATGCTGCTCTGTTAAATAACCTGACTACATCTGAGACAGAGGGGTGAGAATGGTGAACAGATGGGGTTTCCCAGCCTGGTGGGTCCAGCCCAGTGGCTCAGAGAGGATGGGTTCAACAGCCCAGATGAGCCACGCAAGTAACAGTGCTGCTGCTTCCACCACACAAAGGTTACACAGGAGAAAGGTGAGGAATCCGGAGCAGGGATGTGCAGTGTTTTCAGGGGAGGACAGGAAATCTGTGCCAGCGCCTGTGGAGCCTGGAGCAGTTACGTGGCTTTGTTGGTCGATGCATAAAGGGGGGGCGAGGACACCGACGCCTCGCGTTTACATTTGGCACTCTGGCCCCTGAGCGGGCTCCTCGCTCCCACACGTTCCTGGGATCTTCCCGTACGCGGCTGCTTCCGGGCGCACACACGCGCGGGTGGGAGGAAAGGTCGCAGCGTCACCCGCCCGAGCCCCGTCCCGTCCACGGCACGCGCGTGGTCCACAGAAACGGGCACAGGAGAGCCCGGCCGGGACAGCCGCAGCTTCGCGCCGTTCCCCGGCAGCCGCGGGTCCGGGTTCGGGTCCGCACGGATCGAAACGGCGCTGCCCGAACTCCCGACCGCGCTCTCCGCGGGAGCCGCAGCCCGGGGGGCGCGGGGAACCGGTCCGGCACTTACGATCATGTCCTCGTGCGAGGTGTCCACCGTGTTGATGACCGAGACCTGCGGGGGCAGAGACAAACCCTGTGCCGCGCCCGGGAGGCCGGGCCCGGCTGCTCGGCCCGAGCACGGCGGACACCGCCGGCTCCCCGCCCGCCACCGCTCCGACAGGCGCGGCGCGG
>JAOEHY010038850.1:0-18499 GCA_025447955.1 Psilopsiagon aurifrons | reverse complement strand
CCCGCGGGACCCCCCCGCGCCGCCGCCCGGCAGCCCCCCGGGGCCGGCGCGGGGGGGGTGCCACGGGAGGTCCCTGAGCGCTGGGGTCCTTCTGCGCGAGGAGCGGCGGTGCCGGGTGGGATCCGGGGCGTGCAGGAGGTGCTGATCCGATTTACACCGTTCCAAGCCGGCTGCGTTGTCCTGGCGGAGCGGGCAGCGTTGGGGAGCAAACGTTCCCTCCCTTGGCTGGGTGGCTGCGTAATGGAAGTGAAGGAGCACAGTGAGAGGGGGAATGGGAGCGTTGTCAGGCAGCCTGCTGACCCGTGTTCGCGCTGCAGGTGAGAACATGGCAGCGAAATACTTCTTAGCTTGTTCTTCTGTTAGGCGATGCGTTGGTCAGAGCGTGACATGGCTGAGACCCGGAGTGAGCCACCGGCTCACCGGGGTGCGTGCTGCAGGTTCTGGCTGTTCCTGGGCAGGGGGTGAACGTTCCTGTAACGGGACTGAGGTTCTTTTAGTCTGCATCAGCTGAACAAACCTGACCTTTTCTTGGGGCTGGGGCCCGTGGTTTGACCCCTAAAGCATTCCCTAAGTAATGTTGCAGTGAAAAAGTGTGATGGATTTCACTCGTGAGCACATAGCTCTCTCTGCAGCAGCCTGGAAGTTACCATCTGTGCCGGACTTGGTAGGTTTATGTCTCGCAGAAGAGAGGAGTAGCAATATCCTCAAATAGGTTCATTTTTGCAGAGGCTGCTGCTGTTTTCTGATGTTAGAACAGGCGCTTTTTAAACACGTCAGTGATGGAGTAGTTGCAGTGTTTGTTCAAAGGGTTTATGGTTAATACGCCAAACAAGATGTGCCCAACACAGGGCATATCACAGGAGCGTTCCAGGGCCATGTCCTCTCGGCGCACGGTCAGACACCAGCCCGCTGTCCGCCTTCAGCTGCACAGGCAGTTACAGGTCCAGGTTTCGTGTGCTCCCCTGTCCTGGGTGGATCCATGCGGCAGTGTCCGAGGTCCTGCGGGCAGGGTGGCAGCAGGTAGTGGGTCGAGAGCTGGATGTGTTGCCCTGGAGTACTCAGCTCAGCCTGTGGCCATAATTGGTCATGGTTACTGTAGACAGACGTTGAGCTGCAAGTGCAGCTTTAGTGGCTGATGCAGAATCAGAATCAGATCGTGTATGTTTCCCATTCTGGATTTCAGGCTGTTGCCACCACAGCAGTCCCTCCCTCCAGAGGTACCCGGTACCTGCTGCTCCAGAACGGGCTGCAGATGAAGGACACGAATGTTGCCCTGGTACACGAGGGCTCTTGCATGCTGAGGGAATTACATCAGAGCCTGATTTAACATGGAGGGGTTGTTTGGCAGGCTTCTCTGTGGTTCCTTTTAGACGTCCGTCCTGGTGCTGGGGCTAACATTAGAAAGCAGCTGATACACAATAACCACACAGAGGTTTCTCAGAACCTCAGGCTTCTCCAAGAGTATCTTTTACATTTCTCACTCCCAGGAGCACGGATAGTTCCCAGAACTTCCCAATGCCCATTTTGACATTGTCCCTGTTAGAACATTACAGTAACAGTCAGCTGGGTGGTTGTGAACTGCAAAGATGAATACTTGCTTGGTTTTGCTCATAACAATCTAAAAACAGCCTAGGGAACTTCTAAGGTATAGTTTACATGGACTCATTACTTTATCCTTCGTTTCTGAACTTGATAGGCCTTCTCCATCTGTGGGGTTGTACTGTCAGTGCTAGGTATGCCAGAAAGAGCAGAGCCAGGCACGTTCCTAAACCCCAGACTGGTTTTCCTAGGCTGGGCAGTTGGTGAGAAAACCCACCCTGATTTTTTGCTAGCAGAGTTAACCAGCTTGATTTAGTGACTGGCTGCCAGTTGTAGAGTTTTAGGTTACCCCATCCCTGCCACGTGTCTTATGGCGAGGACCTGCATTTTTCATTTTCACGTATTGCTTAGCTAAACCTTTTCATCAGCTACTCTGAGTTTTACTCTTGTAAGACAGTAAATTCTTTGTACCTTATTCTTCAGACAGGATTGTGTAAAGGATTGTAAGTTACTTTTTGAAAGTGTGTTTTTGTTTGTCCAAAGTGATGGGGAGGAAATGCTTAAGTGTCTGTGGATTGAGCAATCCTCTTCTGCTGTTCTCTCAGGTTTATGGCCACCAACGACCTGATGATGGAACTGCAGAAAGATTCAATAAAACTGGATGAAGACAGCGAGAAAAAAGTTGTGAAGATGCTTTTGAAGTTGCTGGAGGACAAAAATGGGGAAGTACAGAACCTCGCCGTCAAGTGGTAAGAGCCTTGGCAGCAGTTCCCATCCTTCCTGGCAGTAACAGAGCTGTCTCAGGCTGCAGAGAGTATGTGCGAGTGGAGCCCAGCCCTGCAGCGCTGGGACCTTGCTCAGAGCTCCCCTTGCAGGGTGTCCCTCATGCTGGGCACGGCAGCCTCTTTCTCTGCCGGTACAGCCGGTGAGCGTACAGGGGTCTGTTGAGGCAGTAGGGGTTTTTGGAAGCAGCTCAGGGTTTATGTTATGAATCTTGCCGTGGTACAAGTAGCATGACTGAGATTTTATTTCTTCGGAGGGAAGACCAGTTGAAAATTTGGGGCCGTGAAGTTTCTCTCCTTTGAAATCCAGTGCTGAATTTGCCAGTGGTCCTGTCTTTGATAGAGATGGTACTGAACACATACCTTTCAAAAATGGCGTGTGAATTTGAGGTCCAAATCCTACTCCTCAAGGGCATTTTCAGTAACGTTTATGTTGCACATGGGTTCTCCCTGCTCTGAGTCCAAGTGCAGCCTGTGCTGCTGCTTTGCTATCGGCAGTTCCAGTATTTTTTTAAACCCAACTGGAAAAGGCAGAAGGTTCCTTTACTACTGAATCACCTGATGAAGTGATCCCACTGCTGACATGTTCTTTCCTGTCTCTTTCCCCCAGTGTTCATTCTAGAAATGCATTTGAATGGGTCAGTTCACCACAGGGCTCCAGAAAGGTGGGCCACTTAAAGACAACCTTGGGTTCCCTTATTGCTTCCTTCTGTGAACCTTATTCACATTCTCTTCTTTTATCCATACACTGCTTCTATCCCTGTACTCTCCCTGTGACCTTTGGCCCTTTCTTTTTGATTCCTACTGTCCTGCCTTTTCCTGGCCCTGGTCCTGTCTCTGCCTGCTTTGGGTTTGTTTATTCTGTTCATTAAAGCAAATGGTTGGGCACCGAACAGAGTACGAATGTCTTGGTCTGTTAAGCTATGGTTGCATTAGCAGTTAGTGTCCAATCAGTTATTCCCAGCTGGGTGCAAGAAGGAGGAATGTGATGGTCTGAAGGACACTGGCAGGTGGATTAGGCCCAAGTGTGGATCTGTGCAGTCCACATCAGGATTCAGGAGTAAGTTAGGAAGGTCTTGCAGTTGATTTTACCATCTAAAACCACGATCTTATTTCTTCAGAGGAAAGCTGAAATCACACTTCATCCCCCAGAATACCACAAATTTGAAATCCATACAAAAACTTGTCCTGTTTGTGGTTCTGTGGGTTTGTTTCAGTTTAGGTGAATTCCTCAGGCTCTGTGCCACCATGTCTCTGCCAGTAAAGCAGGGATAGCTATCCCTTCTTTTCTGCATGTGATGAGCTGTAAGATTGAACACTACTGCACTTGCACAAGGTCTCAGTATTTAGTATTTCTTCTCTAATCCTTGTATTTCAGAGTAGCTACTCAGACTCTAAATGGTTATTAGTGTCCTGATTGTAAAGTTTAGGAGTAGTCTTACACAGAACAGGCTGTGTGTGAGTTGGCGTGGTGAACTCTGGGTTCAGCACGCTGTCGGGTAACAGTGGTGTGCCAGCAGGGAGACAGCTACCTGTGCATAGGTGTTCCATACCCTTTGCATTACTGGACTTGGGGCTGAGCTGCCTTTCAGGAGCAGTGAGCCTGAGCATCCCTTCTGATGGTAAAAGCATCCCTCTTCCTCTTTGTTCTGACTGGCTTCTCCTCTCCTTCTGCAGCCTGGGTCCACTGGTTGGCAAAGTAAAGGAGTATCAGGTGGAAACCATCGTGGATACGCTGTGCTCAAACATGTTGTCAGACAAGGAGCAGCTGCGGGATATCTCCAGCATTGGACTGAAAACAGTCATCTCCGAGCTGCCACCAACTTCCACAGGTAAAACATCTGCCCCTCTTTGTCTCCCTGAGACATCAGGGAATCACAGCCTTTGGGAAACAGAGGAAAAAGGGTAGTTCAGAGCTCAAAAGTTACAGATTCCTTATGCGCCTACTGGAGGAAAACTAGTGAAATAAGGAGAGAGAGTAGGAGCTGAGCCACCAGTGTGACCAAAGATGGGATGAAATGAAAACTTGAGCTGGGGGATACTGAAGGTTGAAATGGCATCTGAGTTCTTGATGAAATCTATTTTTGTCTACAGCAATCCTGCAGCATCCTGTGCATGTCACGATAGTGCTGTTCAGGCAGGTCCTCGTGTCAGCAATGCACTACCCTACGTGATCCCAGCAGTGCCAGCACTGCACCACCTCCTGTCTGCAGCCCAGCAGGACCATGTCTGCTGGCTGCTCCTGGAGACTTCCATTTCCTCTGTAGGCACCTCATGTATCTGTTGTTCCTTCATAGTGGGTGGCTGTGGCAGTGCTGCTGGGCTGCTGGATTTTAGGTGGAGAGGAGAAGTAGGGTTAGCATGCAGGGTTTGCTGAACTCCTCTCTGCATCTCTGCAGAACGTTCAGCTCTTGTGAGCCATCCGTTCAGAATTCCTTATTTAACACAGATCACATGAACTGCAACTGGTTTAGGGTAGCAACAGATAAGTCAGCTCCTGAAGGGTTAGGGTTGATGCTGTGTGGGTGGGAGGCAGCAAAAGCAGTGTGGGTTTGCTGCAAAACAGAGAGGCTGAACATCTCCGAACGTGCTGTCTTCACTTTGAGCTCAGTCCATGCGGTTGCTGTTGCTGTGGTGCTGCTGGAGCAAAGGGAAGGTTTGAAACAATGGCCACAAAGCAGTATATGCCTGAGGCAGGCTCCTCTTGCAGTGTTGTTCAGCAGCTCATGATGTTCCTGGGACATTCCACTTCTGCTTTGGTTCTGTTGCATCACAGAGGCTGTTTAATATGGTGTGGGAAGCAATTGTCCCTCCCTTTGAAAGCTTTATGGAATTTGAAGCTGTTTATAATTTGCAGTGATCAAACTGGGAAAAGCTCACAACAAAACCCACTGTTGGGACAGGCATAGCCCAGTGTGAAGACTAAACTGGTATCTAGATGTCAGTCTGGACTGCAGGAGATGGAGGTTCTAGACTGCAGTTGTAATCTCAACACATTTTTGAACCTGGGTTAAATAGTTAAATACTGTTTTGAGACAGTTTTATCCAGCTCTACCCTTGACTTTCAGCATGGAGCTGAGAAGCAGTTTCTGTCAAGACTGCTCTTCCTTATGGAGAAAACCTTGGTTTGTTGAAACTGAACATTTTCAAGTTAAAAATGGGAAAACCATGCCCGAACCTTCTCACCCAGCCCTGCTCCCAGCACTGATGGGCCTGGGAGCTGCCTGGGAGACAGCCAAAGTGCTGTAGAGTGAAAGTCACTGCCTGAGAAGCTTCTTCCAGATAGTTACTGCCTGGTACCACAGGGGGAGTATGTGCAGCATGTATCCACCATCTCAAACAAAACCTGACTGCCGTGCTGGTTAGGTCTCCCAGGGGTGATTTCTCTTCCTAATGTAGAAGGAATCGAATGGTTCTTAGCAGTAAAAAGACTTATTTTGAATTTGACAGTGGGGAAACAAATCTCCCTCTTGCAGGCTCCACTGTGACAGCAAACGTCTGCAAAAAGATCACAGCCCAGCTGACAGGAGCCATTGGCAAGCAGGAGGATGTATCCGTGCAGCTGGAGGCCCTTGACATCCTGTCAGATATGCTGAGCAGGTACTAAAGGATTACCTTCTGCAGGGGGGGGGGGTTGCTTTTGAGTTCTCTATTTCCCTAATCCTACTACGAGGACTTAAAGATTTGGGTTGGCTGCCACTGGAGAATATCTCAGCAGAGCAGATTCCTTAGCAGGGATGAGGGATGACATGCTGAGCCCTTATGGGCTTGGGAATGGCAGTAACACTGGTGATGGATCCCACAGAGGCTCAGTTCAAACATGTGTAGGGAGGGAGAGGGCAAAGCAGGCAGGTTTATTTTAGCCCTCTGATCTGTTTGCACATGCATTTTTTCTCCTGGCTGCCTCTTTCTCTGGTTACATGAATCAGAGTGACAGAGTCATATGTCAACTGCGTGCAGGAAATGATTGACAATCCCCCAGGTCATTCAGAAGGACATGATCAAAATTGGGCTCCTCCATGATGGAGACAAATAACCTTTCCCTGTGTTTTACAGAGCAAGTCAGTGTTCAGACCAGGATGCCAAACCTCCCTCCCCACAACATGCACAGGTTCTTCAGAGCTGAAGCAGCTTTACGGTTTTTTGCTGGCAAAAGGGCTTTTTCTCTGAGGCTTTGACTTGTGACTTCTGCCTTATTTTGTTGATTGCAGACTAGGAGGAACACTCTACTCATTCCATTCCTCCATCCTGAGCTGCCTCCTGCCCCAGCTGACAAGCCCCAGGCTGGCAGTACGGAAAAGGGCCATCATTGCCTTGGGACATCTTGTCTTGACCTGCAGTGGAAACATCTTCTCGGAGCTCACCGAGCATCTGCTTGCTGAGCTGAAGAGGAACGAGTCTACTTCTACTACGAGGACGTACATTCAGTGTGTTGCTGGCATCAGCAGGCAGGCTGGACATCGCATAGGTAGGATGAGTAGCTTGAAGTGATGCTGGGAAACATGCGTCTGTTGTAGATCTGCTGCTTTTAGTGGTAAAATAAGTGTGCTCACGCTGTTGCTAATGTATTATTGGCTTGTGTTTTGTGATTCCTTCTGTGGTTCTCACCTGGCTCTCTGATCTCCACTTGGAAGGAAGCAGGCACCAGAGTAATCCTCTGGCTGCTCTTCCGTAGTGATTTCATCTCAAGGTCTTGCAGTGCTTCCCTCCCTGAATTAGGTCAGTGGATTCACCGCATTTTAAATGAGAGGAGAAACAGAGGGCAATGTATCGTATTACATGTCTAAAGACCTGCCAGAGCTGAGATTAGGTCCTAGATGTCTAATGGCAGCTCTTTCCATGACTCAAATGCCAGCGGGGGGCCAAAGGCAGGGATCAGGGGTCTTCTGCTGAAAACCCCTGAGGGCTGGTCTTTGGTGGGCTGCTGGCTCCTCGCCCTGGCAGTCCTGAGGAGGAATGCTCTGCCCAGCACACGAGGGAAGTGGCAGATGTGTGAGCTGTTAGCTCTCATGAGTGAAGGCTGGAATGGTTTTTCACTGCTGCTTACTCTGTCTTTCCCAGGAGAACATCTGGAGAAGATAATTCCTCTGATTGTTCAGTACTGTAATGTGGAAGATGACGAGCTGAGAGAGTATTGCTTTCAGGCCTTTGAGTCTTTTGTGAGAAGGTGTGTGCCCTCAATTAACAGCCATGCCCCCTCCTAGGGGTGTGCTCCTAGTGAGAATACCCATATGTTTAGCATCCAGGGTGGAGTACCTTTGTGTGTGTGTTCCTGTTGGCAAAAGCAGTTCACAAATGAAATACCTTCTTCACATGCAGAGTTGGGCTTGAGTTATGAGCTGGTTTGCCTCAGCTTGTGAGGGGGTGTTTCTGAATTGGTTCTGCAGGAATGTGAGTCTTCCATGTCCCCGGAGGATTCCTCAGCAAGAGGGATCTGCGGGTCTCCTAGTGCCTGGGGGCAGGAAGGGGGCTCAGCTCTCCCTTTGAGCTGCAGCTCTCCCATTCTTTGGTCAGAAATTAGGGGAGCCCTGCGGAGTGCTGATGTTTTCGCCCATGGAAGGAGGATTCACCCATGTAGTGAAGGCAGTTTATCTTTCTTCCTTACAGAAATCCTTTCCTCCTCCCCAGGGAACGTGCTCTTACTTGGTGCACAGCAGGAAGAGGCAGCTCCACTTTAACTCATGTTAGCAAAATGTTCATATAGTTTGGGAAGCATTTTGGGATCCTTTTGAAGTTAAATACGTTATTTGGATATTTAAAATAGCTTAGTCTTTAATTTATTAACTCTTAGGATTTTCATTTGTCGTGGCAGGTGCCCAAAGGAAGTGGACCCTCAGATCCCTAATGTGATGGGGTTATGTTTGAAGTACATCACCTTTGACCCAAACTACAACTATGATAATGAAGAGGAGGAAGAGATGATGGAAACTGAAAATGGGGAGGATGAAGAGCAAGGTGCCTGCTTGTGAGGATGACTGTGCTCTGCAGAACACTGGGTTAACATTTCTCCCTAAAGGGGTATCTTAAATACCTGGTAGTTATAGATGACATTTCATAATGCATCTATTTATAGCTGCTAAGAGCAAAAGTTAGAACAGGTTCCTTGGAAAAAGCATTTTTGTTTGCTTCCATACTAACGGGGTAAAATCCTGGCCTGCTTCCTGGAGAACATGTTGAATGTTCTGCCAGTAACACAGTAAATCGTTACACTGTGTTGTGCCATTCAGGAATTGCTAAGACAAATATTTACACATTTCTGGCATTAAGATCTGGGAACCTCATTCTCCCTTCACAACAAAAGCCTCGGTGCCTGGGCTGAAGCAGCCAGTGGGGGCTGCAACATTCAGGTTCATTCTCTGTCAGCTCTTACTTGGAACAGAAGAATCTGCTGCAGGGCAGCCCTGGCTCATATTGGCTGGTAGTGATGCCTGTAGGGGCGGGCCATTGTGGACCATTCCATGTTCCCAGATACGTGTGAGTTACTGGCATCGGATATCTGTTCACTGGAGAGGGCAGCTCTGAGGGTCAGGTGATCCTGCAGCTCATAACGGGTCTCCCATTCCAGTGCTCCTTGTTTTCCCTTCTCTCCAGAAAGCGATGATGAGTACAGCGATGACGATGACATCAGCTGGAAGGTCCGCAGGTCTGCAGCCAAGTGCCTGGAGGCCATTGTCAGCAGCAGGCACGACCTCCTGCAGGACTTCTACAAAACCCTTTCCCCGGTCCTGATAAGCAGATTCAAAGAGAGGGAGGAGAATGTCAAAGCTGACATCTTCAGTGCTTACATCGCCTTGCTGAGGCAAACGCTGCCCATCCAGAGCTGGCTGCATGCCGCCGATGCCTCTGGCAAAGAGGACGTTCCTCTGAGGATGCTTCAGAACCAGGTGAGTGAGAAGCTGGTGGCTGGGTTCAATCAGAATGAAGAGAAGTAGGCACTATGCCACCAATGAAAAAACCCAGTAGTTAAGCATGAGAAGGTAGCTAGGAACCTCATTGAATAAACTGTTAAAATAGACTGGAGGAAGCCTTGGAAGCTCAGTGAGGTTTGGGTCTGATCAGCAGGCACAGGAGGGCACACAGCTCAGTTCATCACAGGAGAGCAGCCAGTGCCTTCCAGGGGAGCTGGCTGTGGCCATACACAGTCTGCACATCACTGCTGATCAGACAACAGTGTAAGTGCTTTCTCTGAGACACTGCTTTAATTCAGAACAATGCTGGAGTAATTGCAGTTGGCATAATTCAGCCACACATGCTGATCAGGACTCTGTCTAGCCCAGGGTCCTTGCTAACACTGTGCTGCACACATGCCATTTCAGAAGAGGACAAGAGAAACATTGGAAATAACTAAGTTGTTGTAGAGTAGCATGACCACGAGAGCAGCTTTTTCTGCTGACGCTACCTATCACTGATTGGCGAGTCCCTAGAGTAGAAGGGTTAAAATCCCTTCCAAAATGTAATTACATCACTCATTATACGCTATTCATTTAAACAACCTGCACCTCAGCCCTGTGATTTTTGGTTTCACTGAATCACTGGCAGGTTTCAATACAGGGACGGGGCTAGAGCCTTAAAGAGCAGAGGGAAGCAGTCACAAAATTCTGAGCTCCTTTAGCAGTGTGTCCTGGTCTGATCATTTTGTTGTGGTTCCTTAAGCTTCTGCGTTAGGGGATAACCTCGGCTTCAGGAAGGGCTGCTTAGTCTGTAGAGCATGGAAAAGAAGAATAGTGTTCCCTTCTGTGTCCTGTCTGGTAATGCAGCCCAGCCTGTGCTCCGGTGATGGGGCGCGCTGTTCCGTGCTGTGCTCCTGCTTGTCCTCGTGCTGTTAGTGCCTCTGGCAGAGCTGAACGAGCTGCCCCGTGCCCTGGAAGCCGGGGGACTGATGTGTGTGTTTCTGCATTTCTTTCTCAAACTGCAGGTCCCCAGCATTGTCAAGGCCTTGCACAAGCAGCTCAAAGAAAAGAGCATCAAATCTCGACAGGGTTGTTTCAGCCTCCTGACAGAACTGGCCAATGTCCTTCCCGGATGTCTGGCAGATCACGTCCCTGCACTCATCCCTGGTAAGCTTGGTGGTCTGGTGGGGAAGGAGCAGGGTTGGTCAATGCTACCACATATGCTCCTTGCCTTTGTGTTCCAGTTTGATTCCTGTATTTGCTGTTCAGCATCAGGACATACACAGCAACTTTTGCTTCGTTGATGTGCCAAACAACTCCCAGATCAATCCTGGCCTCTGCCTACCACTGAATGCCAGGATAGGAATATCAAGTCCTTTTTCACAGTCTCCTGAAGAAATGCTTTTAGGAGAGCTCAAATTAGCTGGAATTATGCTGTTAGTGCTGGGGTCAGTAATGAGTGATGTTCTCTTTTACAAAATGCAGTGGCATTTAAAAAAACTATTTGTATTGAGTGCTTATTTAATTTGCAGCACCACATTTTTCCCTGAGCTCTCCTGTGTGTAGGCTCTTGCAGCATCCCACTGCTGAGAGGCTCCATTACTTAGGTTCTGCCTCTGCTTTTGGAGTGACTGTGTATTACACACAAAAACATTCTCCTGTGCTTATCCCGAGGCCAGATCCAGGCACCTCCCTCTTTGGAAAAACCCATTTGAACCAAGAGTCAGGCACTACTTAAGGGGGGGCAAGCAGCTTTGTTTTAAATGCTTCCCATTAAGTCTTCTGGGAAATATAAATATGTGCCACAGAAACTGGACTTGGAAGTACCTCCCTTCTGCAAAGGCATTCGATCTGTAAGGGGCCACAGGTGGGTTCCGAACAGTGCTAACAGATGTAAAACTGCCTGAACACGGAGCCCCAGCTTCTAGAAGACTTCTGACAGCAGAACAGGGGGAAAATGAAGGGCTCAGGAAGGGGCATTCCCGCTGCCTGGAGTGCCTGTTGTTCAGGCTGGGCTTTCCCAGCCTTAGTTCCATGCCATTCTCTCATACTTCCTTGCACTTGACGAACCGTCCCTTCTCTGCTTGGCCTGTGGTGACTTTGCAAATTACCCTTCTAAGAAGTGTTTGTAGCCACCCAGGACTGCTGCAGAGACCAGTGATGTGTGAACTGCCACGTCCTGGAAAGCAGGAAGTCAGTAAGGAGAGCAGCCCTCTCTCTGGGCATGTATCTCTTGGGTGGTGAGAGGACAGAAAGCCAGCCAGTTCCAGTTGTGTCCTTCTTTGGGGTGTGGGTGTGTGATAAAACCACTTGCTGAAATAAGACGCAGTCCTTCTCATCTCTTCCGAGCAGGAATTGTGTTCTCCTTGGCAGATAAATCCAGCTCCTCCAACATGAGGATCGACACACTGTCCTTCCTTCACGTTCTTCTCTGCAACCATCAGCCAGAGGTATTCCATCCTCATATCAAAAGCCTGCTACCTCCTGTTGTGACCTGTATTGGAGACCCCTTTTATAAGATCACTTCCGAAGCCCTGCTGGTTACTCAGCAACTTGTGAAAGTTATCAGGCCATTGGACAAATCCTGCACTTTTGATGCCAAGCCTTACGTGAAGGACCTTTTCCCTGGTACTCTGAAGCGGCTGAAGGCAGCTGACATCGACCAGGAGGTGAAGGAGCGTGCCATCTCCTGCATGGGACAGATCATTTACAATTTGGGAGACCACTTAAGCACTGATCTCCAGCCAACCCTGAAGGTGTTTCTAGAGAGGCTCAAAAATGAAATCACCAGATTGACAACAGTCAAGGCATTAACTTTAATTGCTAGTTCTCCACTCAAGATAGATCTGAGACCCATCCTAGGGGAAGGCTTCCCCATTCTAGCTTCCTTCTTGAGAAAGAATCAACGTGCCTTGAAGCTGAGTACCCTGACTGCCCTTGATGTCCTGGTGAAGAACTACAGTGATAGCCTCAAGCCTCCCATGATAGAGTCTGTCCTGACAGAGCTCCCTGCTCTAATCACTGAGAATGACATGCATGTTTCCCAGGTGGCTGTCATGTTCCTTACTACTTTGGCTCAGGTTTATCCCTCCTGCATCTCGAAGATCAGCGGCTCAGGTCTTGCTGAAATCCTGCAGCTCATCCATTCGCCTTTGCTTCAGGGAGGGGCTCTGAACGCCATCATAGACTTCTTCCACGCTCTGGTGCTGACGAAGGCGGCCCCTGTGGGGTACACGGAGCTGCTGAAGCAGCTGACTGCACCCATTTACTGCTCCGGCGCAGCCGCGGCTCCGACGTTACACAAACAGGCCTATTACTCTGTTGCCAAGTGTGTGGCAGCCCTCTCCTCAGCCTGCCCCAAGGAGGCCCCTGCCACAGTGAACCAGTTTATCCAGGATGTAAAGACCCCCAAGTCCAGCTCTGCTGTGAAGGTGCTGGCTTTCCTGTCGCTGGCAGAGATGGGGCGCGCCACCAACCTCAGTGCTCAGCGGGAGCTCAAAACTGTCATCCTGGAGGCATTCACGTCCAGCAGCGAAGAGGTGAAATCCGCTGCTTCCTATGCACTGGGGAACGTCAGCGTTGGGAATCTTAAGGAGTATCTTCCCTTCATGCTGAAAGAGATTGGAAGCCAGCCCAAGAGGCAGTACCTCCTGCTGCACTCTCTGAAGGAAGTGATCAGTGCCTCCCCGGCCGACGGCCTCAAACCCTACGTGGAGGATATCTGGGCTCTGCTTTTCAAGCACTGTGAGTGCACAGAGGAGGGGACGCGCAATGTGGTGGCCGAGTGCTTGGGGAAGCTGACTCTGGTGAACCCCTCTGAGCTGCTGCCCCGGCTGAAAAACCAGCTGCCATCAGGTAAGGGCAGGGCGGCGGGAGAGCAGGGAATGCCCCTCGTAAACTGGTGTACAACAGGGAGCAGAGCCAGCCTGCAGAGGCCAGAAGGCAATGAGAGCAGTCTCTGCAGTGGGGTTGGAGGAGCACTGGTTGGCACAGGAGGCAGGAGAGTGTTAGCACAGGGACTGCACATGGAGAGTGTGTGGGAGAAGGGTTTAAACAAGGAGGTTGATAGGACAAATCCTGTTCTCCTGTCTCTTCAATGTGTGTGTAATGTGACAGAGCAGAGTGTGCACTGCAGTCACAGCAGTGAGTTTACCTCTTGATCCTTCACTGTTTTTTCTCTCCATCCTCACCGCAGGCTCTCCCCATGCCCGGAGCACAGTGGTGACTGCAGTCAAATTCACAATTGCAGACCAACCTCAGCCCATCGATGCTCTCCTGAAAGGCTGCATAGGTAGGGTAGTGACCTGGGAATGTGGGAGGTTAAGTGTCGCTGCAGCTCTGGGATCTTTCACACCTATGTGAACCTCATCTAATCCAGTTATTTCTTGGGTGTGTTTATCTGCTTTTGGGATTAAAGAGCAACACTAGCACATGGGTCCTCGTTGAATGCTCTCGTGTCTTGCTCTCAGGCATGTTCCATTGATGACAGAGGTCTTTAGGGAGTGTAAGTTCCTTAAGAAAAACAATCATACCCCAACTTCTTTGAAAACCAAAGCTTCGCGTTTGATTTCAGGATGAGGCAGCTGGAATCATGGGGCATGTTTTCATGGCCAAATGCAGGGAAGTGATGTTTCTTCCATTCACCATATCCCAAATGAAGGGAGGGAAAGTGTGTCAAATGTCTCCACTAGACTGTGCCTCCGGAGTTACTTTACCCGAGGTGTTTTCAGAAGCAGACTCTTTGGAACATGCTGATTACTTTTAGATACTTCTCAGTCACTCAGCAGGACTGACTGGTGCGGTCTTGTCCCACAGGTGACTTCTTAAAAACTCTCCAGGACCCGGACCTGAATGTTCGACGGGTGGCTTTAGCCTTGTTTAATTCTGCTGCTCACAACAAACCGTCTCTCATCCGTGATCTGCTCCCTGCAGTTCTCCCCAGCCTGTACAACGAAACGAAGGTCCGACGGGAGCTCATCCGGGAGGTATGGCCACAGCCTTCTGGGTGCAGCACGGCAGACGCAGCGCGCGAAGCCCAGCGAGGCTCTTACCCCTCTGCTGCCCGGTGACGGATGGGTTTTTGTTTTGTTTGTTTTGTTAAGGTAGAAATGGGGCCATTCAAGCACACAGTGGATGATGGCCTTGACGTGAGGAAAGCTGCTTTTGAATGCATGTACACGCTGCTGGAAAGCTGCCTCGACCGACTGGATATCTACGAGTACCTGAACCACGTGGAGGATGGACTGAAGGATCACTACGACATTCGGGTAAGTGCAGTGCCCAAGCTGAGAGAGGGCAGGCACGTCCCTCATGTAATTCCTTCTCTAGGATCTGGGCTCAGACCGAGCTGGTGTGTCACCACAGCACGGAGTGCTCCTGCCGTGCCACTTCCTGTTCTGGGCAATTGCCACAGCCTTCATCTGGGGCTGTCCAGCTCCAGCTTGACCCTGGTGGCCTTGGAAACAGGACCCTGGTGTAGCTGGGTTTATAGGACACTTAACAAAGTCTAAAATAAGTTTCTCCTGCCTTAAAACTTGTGATGTGTCACTTGCTGAGTGTGGCAGTGACCCTGTTAACAAAGAACTAGCATTGTCATTGATGATGGCCTCCCTTCCAGCTGAATGCATGCCGGGGACCCCAGCCCAGCCAGGCAGCTCCAGCGCCTGCATGTCTGATGCACCCAAAGCTCTCACTAACCCCCCTTGCACAAAGGCACAGGGACTCTCAGCCCTGTGGGTGCCGCACATGGCTGTGGGGAGAGCGGCCACAGGGCCCCAGCAGTGGAGCCTCACTGCAGGCCTGGGGCCAGCGGGTGCAGCCACGTAATGCAGTTTTCTCTTTCCTCCTGGTGTAGATGCTGACTTTCATCATACTGGCGCGGCTGTCCACGCTCTGCCCCAGCGCCGTGCTGCAGCGGCTTGAGAGGCTGGTTGAGCCACTGCGGGCAACCTGCTCCACAAAGGTGAGACCCGGGAGTGGGACGCACTGGGGCGGCTTTTGCACGAGCCTCTGCTGCTGGCTGCCCGTCCCTGCTGCTGAGCAGCCGCTCGCCGCACTCCTCTGGTGGGACAGTGCTCTGCTTGGCTCTGTCTCTGCTGCGTGTCCTCTTCCTCCTGCCTGCACCACCTTTTCTAAATGAAAACAGTGCTTTGGGTTTGTAGGTTAAAGCCGGTTCTGTGAAGCAGGAGTTTGAGAAGCAGGACGAACTGAAGCGATCTGCCATGAGAGCCGTAGCTGCTCTCCTGACCATCCCTGAAGTAGAGAAAAGTCCAGTGATGGCCGAGTTTTCATCTCAGATCAGATCCAGTCCTGAAATGGCGTCACTCTTTGAGAGCATTCAGAAGGATTCTGCCTCCCTCCCTCCCTCCGAGTCGATGGACATGAGCTAAGGTCTGCTCATTTACTACGCCACTTTCCTGCCCTTGCTGTGCACTAACCCAACAGATACCCTGACGGGACGAGGAGGTTGAGGACAAGAACACCATCGAGTTGGGCTCTGCTGCAGCAGCCACTTGTAAGTCACTGGGCACTGACAGGAGAAGTCTGGTCTCAGCAGCACCAAACACCTCACTGACTGCAGGGAGAGACACGAGAGGAGGAACTGAACCTTCCCTACACAGGGGAGGCTGAGGAGAGGAATCCCCTCATGTTTTTAAGGGGTGTACAAAGCAACTGAAATCAAGTGCAGTTCTGCTGGGAATGGAAACTTCCTGAAATATTTCCTTACTGCAGGACAAAGAAAAAGATTTTAAAATGGTTTTTTTTTTTTAACCACTGCACATGCACTTTTACCCCAAACTGCCCGAGGAATGTATTTGTATTGTTTCACTAGGCAACACAGCTGGGAACCAGCAGTCATGTCTGTCATTAGCAATGAGCTCCACAGCCATAGGCAGGAGCCATGCTGCAGGGGCTGTGTGGGGTTACCTGCCCAGCCTCACCTCCCACCATGGCACCAGCAGCTCGTGTTCTTGTGCATTTAGCTGCAGATACCTCAACCAGCCGTTTGGAGCAAGACAGTTTGGGTTATAGTACAAACCTTGCGCTAGGCTTGACTTAGCATTTAACACTGCCTTGTCCTTCCCCCTTGAGCAGCTCAGTGTTTGTGTTGTGACCAGCCACAAAGGCACAGATCTGTGCTGACTTCCAGCCACGAACAGCAGCAGGAGAGCTGATGCTGTGTTTCAGTGTCACAGAAGAGGGGTGACAACAGCCAGAGGTGTAAGCTCACAAGCAGCCCCACTAACCCTTTGGTGTCTGAGAACTTAATTGTGTGGCTGTTGTGGTCAGCTGCCACACTGCACAGAGGAACTAAGTAGCCTTAAAAGACGGTGCGGAAAGGCCACCATGACACAGTGCCTGTGGCCTTGGAGCTGCAGTGAGCTTTCATTTCTCCGATTATGACAGGGTGGTTGGTGTGAAAAATATTTACAGCGTGTGTTAAAGAACGTTCATTGTCTGAGTGGTGTAAAATAAACCTGTGCTCGTGGAGCTGCGTGGCCTGAACGCACCATTAGCTGCCGCAGCCACACAGAGACCAGCGGTACAGCGGCCCGTGCTGCCCCAGCCCTTCCCTCCGGCCATTCACAACACCCACCCAGTCTGTTTTAGGCTTTATTAAATACAGCTCAGAGGCAGAGGCTGCTCTACTCGTTCTCCTCGCTGCGCAGCCTGGCATTGGGGTTGGTGATCTTGATGGCGAGCTGGGCCGCCCTCTCCACGATTATCTTCCGGTTCTTGGAAGACACGTTGTGAGCAATCTCTGCACAGTACGACCTGGTGGGAACACACAGCGCATGGGGCTCAGCTCCCACAGCAGCCAAGGCAAAGCAGAGTTCTTTAGAGCACTGAAGCTCTGCAGAGCACAGAAGTGTCACAACATGGGAGCTGAACCACACAACTGCCCCCATCACCAAGCCCAACCATCCCAGCCTGAGGCAGGAGCTCTGCACAGCGCAACCCTTCTGCTCTAACTCTTGTGAACAAAGGCCAGTAAGCAGCAGTTTTTAACAGTGTTAATTACTACTCTTGTTACTTCATTCTGACATTGCTACACGTGGCTTCAAGCCCGTGCATGAACACAAGCCAGAGCTCTCCAATCACAGCTTTATCAGCAGTGCATGTATTGAGCTCTCTGCCACCTCTGTCACACTGTGCTTGACCTAGAAAGGCTGCACAGATGATCCCTGAAGTCCCTTCCACCCTGGGATTCTGTGACCAAAGCAGTTTGCTACCCAGGACCCCACGGGTGTGCTGCTGGGGAAACTGAGACAACCTCCATGTTCTTGAAAGCAACAGCTTCCCTCGTGTCTGCCTTCCCAGACTGTGCTGCCTTTCCCCTGCAACCCGGCCCCGCAGACTTACTTGTTGCTCATCATGAGCACCTCCAGCTCCTTGACGTTGTGGACCAGAAACTTCCTGAAGCCCGTGGGCAGCATGTGCTTCGTCTTCTTGTTGCTCCCATAACCGATGTTGGGCATCAGGATCTGGCCCTTGAAGCGCCGGCGAACTCTGTTGTCGATGCCCCTCGGTTTGCGCCAGTTGCGCTGGAGGAATACAGAACACACTGCAGGGAGCAGTTCTAAGAGCAGTGTGAAGGCGCTGGCTCCAGCCACGATCCACTGTGCCAGCACAGCCCTGTACCTTTCATGCCCTAATTCACCACCACCCCTGAAGCAGCTGTACCCAGCTGTCCCCGAATTCACATCCTCATGAGCTTCCCCAGTGAGGTTTTACCTTGATCTTGACATAGCGATCAGACTGATGCCGGATGAACTTCTTGGTCCTCTTCTTAACGATCTTAGGTTTCACGAGAGGCCTGAGGGCGGGCATGGTGCCTAAGGGAAACGGGACCGGTGTGAGCAGGGCGGCGTGGCACGGAGGCGAGGCACTGCCCGCCTGCAGCGCCTGTCGCAGGCTGCCTTCCACTCGCGGGCCACTGCGGGGGCTGGCGAGGGAATGGGTATCCGCCTGCAGTGCCTCTGCCTCCCGCCTCCGAAGCTGGCAGAGCACTGAGAGCTCTCCAGATGCGATCCTGGGAGGTTGCCCGCGGCCCCGTTCCCGTCCCCCTCCCGCCCCGAGCAAGCGGGGCTGCTGCCGCCCTCCCTCGGCAAAGCGGCGCCGGAGCGGGCGCGCCGAACCCACCCCGTCCAGCGGCAGCGCGGGGGGCGCTGCGCCACCCGATGGGAACGCGGCGGTTTCGGGGCTCCCGCTGCGGAGCCGCTGTGCCGAGGGCGCGCCGCGGCCTCGCTCGGGCCGGGCTGGGCCCGAGTCCCCGCACCGCGGCCA
>JAOEHY010038849.1:56491-68878 GCA_025447955.1 Psilopsiagon aurifrons | reverse complement strand
GGAAGGCTGCTATGAGGTCTCCATGCAGCCTTCTCTTCTCCAGGCTGAACAGCCCCAACTTTCTCAGCCTGTCTTCAAAGCTTTTACTAAATCCTTAAATATATCAAGAACAAAACCCCTGCAGAGGGCCTATGCAGGCAGTTGATTAAGTAATCAATATAAAAGAAGCACTCAAAAAGGGCATGACTACTACAGAGAAGCTAAAGGAGACTGTTTACTGCTAACTGAGAAGATTCCCAAGCTGAAATTCCCTCTTTTTTTGTGTGAGGACTTAAAAGACCTCAAGGATGAAATTGCTTACTTGCTAGAGGTAGCATCTGATCTTGTACTTCAGACTACCTGAGTACTTAAAGCCTGGGGGGCTGGCAAATTTTATGCCAGTGTTTAAAACAAGAATATGCATGGGATTATAAGTGTGACACCCATGCCATTCATATTTATAGATACTGTAACAAAGGATGAAAGATGCAAGAGTAAGAAAGATCAACTTGGGAAGAGTCAGTAGGATTGTTTTAAAGGTAAAGCCTGGCTGGCTAGGGCTTTGAGCAACCTGTTCTGTGCCAGGGGTATGGAACTAGATGGTCTTTAAGGTGCCTTCCAACCCAAACCATTCTGTGATTCTGTGGTATACGTGCTGCATTACAAACCTCTTGGAGTTTTCTTGATGGGCATGGGAAAGCTAGCTAACATTTAGATTCCCAAAGGGCTTTTGGTGAAATTTGACAACAAAAGCTTTTGAGGAGCCATTGGATGGAAATGCAGGGCTTTGCATGTTAAGTAGTGGGTTAAAAGATGGGAGAAAGGGGTAAATATAGGAGGAAAGTTGCCAGCAGAGTTTCTGATGATTTGGTCTTAGAATCTTTGGTCTTATGTTGTTCAGTATAGTAATAATGACGATGGTAAAGGCAGTGAGTAGTCAAATGGGGAAGTTTGCTGCTGTTACTGTTTCTCAAGGCAGAAAAGAGGGGAGGAGAGTGAAGGAAGTCTGCACAGAACTGCGTGACTGGCCAACAGGGCAGTCGGGGTGGTTGGAGGCTGTATACAGGAAGCAAGAGGTAACTTCAGCCTGGAAAAGAGATGGGTGAGAAAACATGAAAGAATGATGGAAATATCTGGAGACCTGTGGGTCTTTCATCAGAGATGACAGAGGATGTCTCTGATGGAGATGTAAGACTGTGTTCTAGATGAATATGTTTCTAAGAAAAACTGTAGAAGTACTTAACAGAGAAATCCTTTGGCAGTTAGGAAGTAGAGCGACTATGGCAAGCTCAGGAAAACACCCAAACCAAAAAACCAATGAGAAGAGTATTCGAAGAAAAGTGTAAAATGTGATTGTACTGTTCTTATGATTTCCCTGTCATCACTGTTGGAGGTAGAATACTGGGCCATATTCATTCTTTGTCTATACTGGTTTGTCCCTTGGGTTCTTATACAGTAGATTGAACTGGTAAATTTGGTGTCTGAGATCTAGTTTCATTCATTCATATTTAAGTATATAGAGTGTAATACAGGTTTTATACATACATTTAGCTGTAGATAAGAAAAATACTCTTGTGTGTGTGTGTGACTAAGTCCTCTGTTTGTTTTCCTTTCTTTCAGTATCATTTTATGGTGATAGCTTTGTGGAGTTGAACATGGTAGAAGTATCCTCTCAGATATCCTTACAGTTACGGTTTCGAACAAGCAAGCCACATGGACTGCTTTTTCTTGCAGCTGGGAAGAAGAGTTATTGTTTAATGGAGCTACGTTCAGGATGCTTAGAGGTACAGTCCATAACCATAGCTAAAAGGACATGTGTGGCTTGTATTGTTTAGTGTTTTAAGGTGTTACTTGTAACAATTCTAATAGTTATGTTTTTAAAAATGGAAAGATCACAAAATATAATTGATAATTTCAAAAAATGGTATTTATTTCTTACAATTATAGTTATTAAAATTTGACTCTAAATGCCTTTTGAGATCTCTAGATCTTAAAATGAAGATCATTGTGTTCAAAGCATGAGGTCAGTAGAGTCAAAATTTCAGATTTGATGATGTTACTGTCATAGAAAATGGTTCAAATAATCGTTTTTATGCAAGGTAAGTCCTTGAAATGTTATTGTCCTTTGGGTTCCCAGGAGCTGTTGGTCATAGCGGAACTGCAGAGGAGTCTATTCCCTCTTCTGCAATTATTCAAGCCATATTTGTCATGGCAGGTAAACCTACAGAAAATTTTAGTGGTTTTTTTTTTTTTTGTTTTCAATTACATTTTGTAAGTAGTGTGCTTAGTCCAAACAAATAATGTATTAACTACATATTGATATATGATTGTGAAAAATACTACTTTGGATTTTGATGGTTAAAATTCTGTCTCTTGCAGTTGAGAATTAACTTTGGCATGGGGGAACGAGTACTGCATTCTCAGCAAAGATCTCAGCTGAATGATTTAGCTTGGCACCTGGTTGAACTACATCATGAACATGACAATGTCATATTGGTAATTGATAAGCAGGATACAAGTAGTGCAAAAATGCCTGGAATTTTCTATGAATTAAATATTGATTATGGATTCTACATAGGTGGTACTAGTAAACTTGATGTTCCCTACCTAGTTGGAGCACTGCCTAGTTTCCGAGGATGTATTGATGATGTATCATTCAATCAGCTAGACATTCTGATGCCTCTGAGACCTTCTCCTGGCTTTAAAAATGTCCATGAAGTTTCAGTGGGATGCAGTGATGAATTCTTTGCAGGCGAAGATGAACCCATTAGTTTCTTCAGTTCCAGATCCTATGTTTCTTTCCCATTGTGGAATGTTGATGATGAGGGAATCTTGGAGTATACATTGCAAACCTCAGCCACACGTGGATTGCTGCTTTACCAAGCTGGGCAAGCAGGAGATTTCATTGCAATGGAAATGGAAAATGGACTAATTAAAGCCCATGTTGGAAAATTTAGAAGTAGAACCCAGCTTTCCTCCCGTAAGTCAGTCAATGATAGTCACTGGCACTACATCAAACTGAAATTTACTGCAGAATATTTGCAGCTGACACTGGATGAAGAAACTGTGAAAAAATCATTGCCTCCCTACAGTAAGCTGCCGCTTCTGGAGGGGTCTCTCTTTGTAGGTGGTGTAGATGACAGCACAAGATCAGAAGTGATTAAGTTAGAGCTAGTATCAGTGTCTGGGAGGTACGCCAGAGGAGGATCCTTCAGAGGTTGCATACGAGACTTGAAAACCAATTCAGAAAAGAAATCGCTTAAGAATGTTCTGGTAACAAAGGACATTTCAGCTGGATGTGAAACAGAGAGTGCTTTTAATACAGACCTTTCTTTAGAGGTGACTGCGAAGAGCCCTACTGTGAAAGCAGCCCCAACGTTTGCCATTTCCTCTGAAATCTCTGCCTTTCTGGGCAAGGAAGACAAAAGCCACCTTTTAGTTCTTAGTAACTTGATTGTGCTTGAGGGCGGACAAGCTTCACTAGAATCTAAACATATTGAAATCAACTTAGACTTTCAGAAATTAGGTATTCATCAATCACAAATTCTGTTTGAAATTAAAAAAATGCCCTCTCATGGAAACTTGAAGCTAGATGTTGAACCAGCACGGGAGATAAATACATTTACTCTGCAGGACATACAGCAAGGGAAGATTCTTTATGTCCATGATGGCTCTGAGGACACTTACGATTATTTTAATTTTTCCATTTCTAGCAGCAGGGAGAAGATTGTGCCTCCATATTTGCAAGGAAGTGAGCAGCATGTGTTTAGCATTACTGTCACTCCAGTAAATGATGCACCTGAAATTATACTTCCCAAGGGAAACTTGCTTCTTCTATTGGAGAACTCAAAGAAACGTTTGACTAGTGATCTGATAAAAGTTCTAGATAAGGATACAGATCCTGTTGGTCTGATTTTTTCAGTGCTTGGAAATCTGAATGCAGATGTAGGGTATTTAGAAGATTCAAAGCATCCTGGAAAAGCTATTACTACTTTTTCTGATGAGGACTTAAGAGAAGGCACTGTTTTCTTTGTCCACACAGGTGTCAAGAACTCAAGGATTGTTCTGAGGGCAAGTGATGGTGAGAAGGTGAGCAACACTGTTGTGTTACGCGTCATGGCAGTTCCACTGGATTACAGAGTTGTTAAAAATTTGGGAATAAAACTACTCCAAGGTGTTACAGCTCTGATCACACCTAGGCATCTGGCAGTTGAAACAAATACCAACATCCAGGAGCTGGAGATCCGCTATGAGATCACAGAGCCTCCCCAGTTTGGGGAAGTCCAAAGGCAGCATTCAAGAGGGGAATGGAAGCGAGTCAGCTCTTTTTCTCAACGCTCTCTTGAGCGCAGCCGTGTGAGATACTGTAGCACTTTTAAAGAAGTACAGCTGGGAAATGTTACTGACCAATTTAAATTCAAAGTTAACATAGGAAACAGAATGAGTGAAGAGCACGTGTTTCCAGTCAAAGTGAAATGGTTGAGATATAGTTTATCGAAGCATGCTCCTCTAGAAATTGAAAAATCAAAGTACTTGAGTTCAGATAATCTTTTTGCTGTGATTGTGGATCTAGAAATACCTGAAGATGAGCTTAATTTTAAATTGCTATCCCTACCAAAGAATGGACAGATACTACTTAATGACCAGCCTTTGGAAAAAGGTTCAGTCTTTAGCCAGAAAGATATTACTGATCAAAAAGTGGCATATGAATTAAACTGCAGATATCATGAAGATAACATTGATTCATTTCAGTTCCTCATTTCTACAAAGTATCTGGAGTCAGATATATACAGCTTTGAAGTCTACATCAGATCAGATCTCAGAAACATCATTTTGACTAACAATGGCCTTAGAGTTACTGAAGGTGAAGGAGAGTTAATAACAAGCACAGAGCTGTTTGTGCAAACACCAGATAATAAAACTTTCCAATACAAAATTATACAGTTTCCTAAATATGGGAAATTAAAACTCATTAAATTTTCAGACTCATTTGAAAGTAATGACAATCTCACCACTTTCACTAACAAAGATATAACTAGCAAGCGCCTTATGTATGTGCATGACGATTCAGAGACAGTGTTTGATGAATTTCTTGTCAGAGCTTTGAGTTCCAGTGAAGAGTTAGGAAACTGGACAAACTTGGATCCTGAGGTAGAACCTTTGTCAGTAGAAATTAGATTCAACATTTCTGTCCAGCTGAAGAATGATGAGAAACCAGTACGTGTAATTGATAAGATATTTAACATAGTGAGAAATGGGCAGCGATTATTGACTTTGGCAGATCTTTGCTATCATGATCCTGATTTTGATTTTGATGATGGACAGTTGCTATATACTAGACGTGGCATTCCCAATGGAGACTTGGTGCTAACAAATGATACTTCACATAGACTCTACCAATTCAGACAAGTGGACCTGGAACAAAAGCAAGTCCTGTTTATACACCGTGGTGCGGATTTTGGGCGTTTTGTGCTCTTTGTGACAGATGGCAAGCACTACACCTCTTTGCTTCTAGAGGTTAGTGCCACTGATCCGTATGTTAGGTTGGCAAATAACACAGGCTTGTTGGTTCAGAAAGGGAAAGAGGAAACTGTTACAACAGCTAACCTAAGTGCTATTACAAACCAAGATATAAGAAACGATCATGAGCTTACATATCAGATATTCTCTTTCCCAAAATATGGAAGAATATATGTAAATAATCTGTTGATGGATACCTTTTCTCAACTTGATCTGGTTAAGGGGTATGTGACCTACAGGCATGATGACAGCAGCAATTTTATTGACACATTTAACTTTACGGTCCATGCTAGAGATGTCCATCTGGATGCTGGAGTGCATGTTCGCATATATTTGGAAAGTCATCAGTGGCCACCAACGATTGTGAACAAAAACAGTCTCTTGGTTGAAGAAGGAAAACCAGTTAAAATTAGTAAAGGAAAACTGCAGGTAAGTTAACTGCGGTGTTCATTTCTCCAATCTTGTAGCAAGTTTTCTTCACTGCTTTCTCAGCTATTCCAGTCTCTTCTTCAACTCCTTTTAGTTTGAGCTACGTAACTGCATTCTGAATGCTTTATTCTGGAGGGGCTGACACTAGCAATCTTCTGTTTCTAGAAAGGAAAACTAGTTATGTTAAGAAAAAGGCTGCCTATATTCTTTGACTCCATTACATATTGATGCTTGAGAGGGTTAAGATTTGAAGATACTGCACCTATGTATTTGCTTTTTGTTGTGACGATTGTTGTTACTTCATGTATCATTCTTAGTTGAGCTGGTGTGAAATGTCAAGGAATCATAGAATCAACCAGACTGGAAAAAGACCTTTAAGACCATCAGTTCCAGCTGTTACCCCAAGACTGCCAAGTCCATCACTAAACCGTTTCACTGAGGGTCTCAGCTACATGCTTTTAGAATACTTCCAGAGACAGTTATTCCGCCCCTTCTCTGGGCTGCCTGTTCCAATTCCTGGACACCCTCTCAGTGAAAAAAAAAATCCTAATGTCCAGTTTAAACCTTCTCTGGGGTTTTGTTTCATTCCGTTTGGAACAGCCCAATTAATACTCTCTGAGGACTGCATCCAAAATTTTGAAAACATCCAGGCACAAACTTCGTGAGGCCGTTTCCCTTTGGTTGATACCTTGCGGCACATGTTTGTGTATAGCCTTTCAGCAACCACCGCAAGGGGGCTCTGGCAGCACATTACCGTGTAACTGAAGTCCTCGTTTCAGGCAGGGGTTCTGGGCTGTTATTTCACAGTTCTTTCCAAAACGCTCCCATGCCATCTTTATTTAACATGTTTCTGCTTGAAGTATTGTATTAAGAACCATGTAAGCCAAATAAGGAATACCAGTTAATTAGAAGGACAGTGCCAGGGTTGAGAGTAAAAAAATCAGAAGAGAATTACAGAATTTCTCCTGTTTCTGTTTAAGTAATTTTGGGTTGTGTTTTTAAATTTAAGGTTGCTCATGAAAACAGTTCTCCATCTGAGATTGTGTTCACAGTAAGACAGTTTCCAGTGCATGGATACATTTGGAAAATTTCCTCAGAAGAAAGTTATCTCAGTGCTGACCAAAGGCCGGTTTTGAGCTTCACACAGCAAGATGTTGATGAGGGCAAAGTTCAGTATGTGCAGACAGTTCCTGACCAGCTAGATGACCGTTTTTCTCTGGATGTGACTAACGGTGTCCGAACAGTGAGTGGAATAGAAGTCTCTGTAGACATCATCCCCAGAATGATTCCACTGGAAGTACAGAACTTCACTGTGATTGAAGGGGGCTCTAAAGCCCTGGTGGAAGACTATCTAAAAATTTCTAGTAAACACTTTGTTGGACTCAGCTGTGAATTTATTTTAATTGAGCAGCCAAAACATGGGTATGTCAAAAATTCTCGTGTTCCTGGAATAAAGTTAACAACTTTTACCAGAAAACAGGTAACGTGTTTAGATCTGCTCTGCTGTTGTCATGATGAAATCTTATATTGCTAAAAGCTATGGGATAATTTGGTGGGAGGTGGTGAGATGCATGAGTTTGAGTTTTATTTTGGCCTTGTATCAAAAGATTTTTCTGCAGTTGTTAGCTGGTTGTTTGGGGTGGGGAGGGAGGATGCATTGCTGGGATAAACTGCTACTGGTCATACAGACTGGTGTGCTGTAATCACAGTATACTCGTGGGCCACTCAGGCAGAGCTGATGCTCTGGAAACCTAAAACAGATTGTGGATACATTTCAAAAAGAGAAAATGGTGTGTGAATTGAACAAGGAGGAAAGTGGGAAAAAAACCCTTCAGGACATGGTTCCACTCACAGAGAGCCAGTATATGCATGATAAGCTAATTTTCAGTCTTTTAGCTCTAAGAAGCAAAGCTTTTATCATAAGTCGCTGTTTAATATTATGTTCAGTTTATAGATTCCAGGAAACATTGTGGTAAGTATCGGGTATTGGATTTTCCATTTTCCCTTGAGGAGGATGGGGAAATGCCAAGACTGGCAAGTTAAGATATTCTGGCTAGAAGAATGGACAGATGACGTTTTAGTATCTTCAATTTTTCAGGTTGTTATATTTTCCAGGTGGAACAAGAATTAATCTATTACGTTCATGATGACAGTGAAGAATTGATGGACAATTTTACTGTGGTAGTGAATAACACGGAATTATGGAAACAAAGCTCGCCCAAAACTGTATTTGTAACAGTTACTGCAGTAAATGATGAAGCTCCTGTTATAAAAGTTAACAGAATTCTTCGGGTATGTTTGTCAAAATTTTGAAATGTGAAAATTATATTGAACCTGATACCATTTAATGCACCTTCATTAGCACAGTATTAGGTTTATGTATGGTGGAATAGTCAATATAATAAGTGGTGGTTCTGGAATTTCAATAAATTAGTGTTAATGAAGGAAGGGGTAGTGTGTATTTATGGAGATTCTAGTCATCATGAAGACCAAGTCAAGTTTGTCTAGGAGGTTGACTGAGCTTTCTTTTAATCTGAAAGGTACATGAAGTCTCTTGGGACTGAGTTAGGGCTTGTGGAGTAGAATGTCTTGCACCTGGATCACTGTTGTCTTTTGGTGTCGTTTGCTAGGGTGTCTTGAGGGCTGTTGATGAACAGTGTAGCTTTGCAAAGTGCCAAGAATAATGTTGGTGAGGGTACCAACATCTCACTGTTGTCCTTGCGGAGCCTTCAGACTCTGCCTCTTGCCATTAAGTGTGCGGAAGGGTCAGACCTGTTGAAACGCATTCTGCTGCCTGCTCCTTTCCGAATCTCCAGTGGAGCAGGACGATAAATGCGAGAGCAGCCTTACTGACGCTTCATTAGAGAATTGACTACACGTAGGGTATTGGTATTACAAAACAGGAATGTTTCCTTCTTTAGAAAATCCTGATAAGGATCATACATTAAATCTGTGAAAATCTGGGGTGTTAGAAATCATCAAAATACTAGTGCAGACACTGAAGCTGTTACTGTATAATACTGTGGGCTAAAAAAGGAACATGTTTCTAACTCTGTTCCACCCAAATTCCTGAAGAGAATTTTAAAATTCTTGACTGATGCTACCTTTGCCTCCTAATAACCATAACTGGCTTTGTAATCATTCAGTCTTCACAAAAAGTAATTTCTGTCACTTCAGTTTCTGTGCTTCATTGGATTTATTTATTGCTTTATTTATACAACTGTTATTTGTTTGTGTTATGATAGCACTCAGTAACCAGAATCAATCTATTGTGGACTTACTGCCTGTATAAACTAAAAAGCCCCTGTGTTTAAAGGATTCCGATCTTAGATCTGATGAGTAAAAACAAATTAGATGATTGAAAAGTAGATTTAAATGGATATATAATAAACCTGTGGTCACAGTAAAACAGCTGGGAGGCATCAAGACAAAGATATTTAAGAGTGAGTTTTAAAAAAGCTAAGCAGGGTAAGTTGAGGCTATATCCACATGTATTGTCCACAGTGCTGCATGATACAGTTTACACAGTGGTGATACCTAAAACATACATGTAATTTTACATAGTTAATGTTGTGTGTGGCAAATGGAGAATGGATTACTGCAAAGGCAATTACAGCCTTGTGTTGTGTATTTAGGCTCTTCACATGAGGAAAGACATGACATTTGAACATTGGTGGTGGTAGCATTGTGTAGCTTCACAGCGAAGGTGGGTGATCTGTGATGATCAGCAGGTCTCTGTGACACAAAATACCCTGCCCTGAGCAAAGAGTGCTAGCAGAAGGGCAGACACACTCGACAAGCATTTGGGTGGTTCTGAGTAAAAACTTTATTTAAAGTATTTGCAGTATTTACAGTGGTACTCTACAGACATCAGCACAGCACGCAGTAATGTTTGTCTGGTCACAGACAAGAGGGATTTATGTCCAGTCAGAAATTTTTCTGTGTCTCCCTTCTGGTGCATTGCTGGCATTGACCTGCAGTCTGTTAATTGAGGCCTTGCAGTGCTCTGCAGTGCAGCATATGGATTTTTCTAAAGATATCTTAAGTTTGGGCTTCTCAGGAACAGTGGTAACAGCCTAACCTCGCCGAAGTTGGCCTTCTCTGCTGGGAAGGCAGTTTGCATACCCAGAATTGGGATGCTTCCTTTGTGTCTGTAGTTTTGCTGGTTATACATAAGCTATGGCTGAGAAATAACCTTTATTTTTAGCATGAGTGGGTACTAATATGTGCATAAATGTTGGATTCATGTGCAGATTGTAACAAAGCTGGCAATTGATTGTATACTGGGAGGAATGCACTGAGACGATCCTTCTTCAAACCAAACTTGCGCATCCCAAGTAGTGGGATAAAATGGATTTCTCTTGGTTCTGCTAAATATTTAGATGAGCTAGGCATTCCTGAGCAGTGTGGTACTAGTTGATGCCCAAACAGCCTGTGCTCTTCCAGAACATTGCTAGTGGCAAATGTTGGTGTGTTGCTTTTAAAAAGGCAGTAGCTCTTTTGTATCTTTTGGCAGGTTGTACAAAATGTACGAAGGTTTACATGAGGGCCATTTGAGTCGACTGAGGTTTATCACCTCAGAAATTTTGCAGGTCCCAGTACAAAGACTTAGAAAGAACTGCTGAACAGTTGAAATGCAGTTAGAGCATCTGCTGTTGAGAAATCTCATTTATGAGGCATCCGTAACATCCATTCAAACAACCTTGTCTGTTGTTACAAAGGTTATGAACACCATAGGAGGAGGTGCAGGAGGACAAACGAAACATTCTGGGAGGTTTTTCTTATTTTTCTCTAAGAACAGAAAGTGAAGTTTTTGCCTTTCCGTTAGAATGTAAGTGCATGAAGGATATATTTCTTTAGAACTATAGAGCATTTTAAGCATAATTCCCTAAAATTTCCACAGGTTCTGTGGTGATTTTTTTTCCTGGGATTGGAATGAGGAAGGAAGATAGGATCTTTTTAAGAAAATCACTGTCTGGCATTATTTGCTGCATTTATGCATATGTTTAAATGCATGGGTAGGGATGCTGTGAAATGACTGTATCCTCCCTTTGCCACAAGAGGGCTGTATTTTCCTAGAATTAGATTAAAAAAAAATTAACAAAATTGAAACACTGATTTTTTGTTTTTGTTTTCGTAATATCACTCACTTAGCAGAGTATTAAAATAGCTGTGAATATAGAGTGTCTGGTAGGATGCATAGCATGCAAAGAGATACTGATAAGCTGAATGCTCTAAGTAGAGCAGAATGAATTTGCCATTGGGCAAGGTCGTGAATTTTTTTTTTTTTCCATGCTGTAGAACATTCAGAATTAGTGAAATGGTACAGCCTGGAAGTTTGGGTACAGCTTTCATGGTGATTTTAAAGGAGGACTTGACCCCACGTGTGGAAAATAAGACACTTGTACAGCAGTTGCAGTATTCTGGGTGTCCACTTCCTATAGCCCTTTTCAGCTCTTGGATCTCCTTTCAGTCCTCAAGGATCATGTTGCAAGGTGTGTGCCGTGCTTTAAAAAGCATTGTGTGTTAGCGTTCTCGAACAATAGAAATAAGCACTGTCCTAGAAAAAAGCTATTTTTTAACTTTAGGATGAGAAAATACTTCAAACCTCAGTGAGTCACATGTTTGCATAGTCCTTTCTCATGTTTTTTGCAAGTCCTGTACCTGACCTTCTATTTTCTGTTCAGAATAATCTAAATCAAGTTCTATAGAGATGAGTTAAAGGGTCTCAGTACACAACCAGTGACACTGATGTGCTTATGTGGTGCCACTCAGTAAGTCAGCCTTTCCTATTAGTTATCATCCTTTGTGCTCAGAGGTAGCATCTTTTATCAGACTTCAATAGTAGTAAATACATTACAGAGAAATACATATTAAAGGGAGGAAATAGCTGTTTCCTGTATGCAAGACTTCTGTTGTAATACAAATTCTTTTTCAAGCCTTTTTTCTAACCAGAAAACTCATATCATTCCATTTTAATGTCTCCTTTTCCATGGCACATATTTTGCGACACTGTGTAGTCTGAAATCTTTCCTCTATTGAAGTGTCATGGCAAAAATCCCAGTGGCTTTGAAAGGTTTCCTTCCATGTTTTTTATTAAAAAGTGAAGTTAATACTTAAGGAAAAATCTGTGATTGCTCATTTTTGGTTGTAGCAGAGGTAAAATGCTCTTTGACAAGGATCACACTTCCTCTTCAACCATTCAGTGTGATGTTACTACCAGATATTCTTCAATGTAACCCCCGTTTTCAAGGAGGGGAAAATGGATGAGCCAGGGAGCTACAGAGCAGTCAGCCTCACCTCTGTGCCTGGTAAAATCTTGGAGCGTATTCTCCTGGAAGGCATACTGAGGCACATGAGGAACAATAAGGTGCTTGGTGGGAGCCAGCATGGCTTCACTAAGGGGAAATCCTGCCTGACCAATCTGGTGGCCTTCTATGATGGGTCTACAGAACTGAT
>JAOEHY010038849.1:44028-56391 GCA_025447955.1 Psilopsiagon aurifrons | reverse complement strand
CAAGGAGTAATGGGTTCAAACTTAAACAGGGGAAGTTTAGATTGGATATGAGGAAGAAATTCTTTAGTGTAAGGGTGATGAAGCACTGGAATGTATTTCCCAGGGAAGCTGTGAATGCTCCATCGCTGGCGGTGTTCAAGGCTGGGTTGGAGAGAGCCTTGGGTGGCACGGTTATTCTGAGATGTCCCTGCCCATGGCAGGGGGGTTGGAACTACATGATCTTAAGATCCTTTCCGACCCTAACTATTCTGTGATTCTAAGTGTACTGAGACCCTATGAAGACAGGAAGGGACGATGCAGTTGTGTTTCAAAGCTCCAGGTGAGACTTTTGAAAGCTCAGGCCCTTGAGACTATGTATATGTACACTATGATATGAACTCAGCATAGAAAGCATTGGCGTTGAAGGAATGAATGTTTAGGGGTTTCATTTCATGTTGAGATAAACATGCATTGTTGTTAGTACTTTTCTCTGTGATTCGAACTAAAACCAGCGAAGATGAAGAGTAAAATGGGCTGTTGCATATTGTTTCCAAACAAAAGGTTATCCAGTAAGATAGGGATGAAGCTCAGAGCAGTCCCTGCTTGAAAGAAGGGGTTTTGCAGTTTGTGTGTATCCTAGGCTAAAAAAAAATTAATAAAAAAGCGTGACCTTGCAAAGTGCTAAGTAGCTTTTGGAGGTGTTGATTCCGTAATCTCCCACTGGACTAAGCACCTCTGTAGGTTGTTTGGTGCACTGAGAAAGGGCCTTTAGCATGTGTTGTTAGAAGGAAATAAGGCAGCTAAAAGAAGTGTTTCATTTGTATTAGAGATTATGCTGTCCCTAGGCTGTTTTTCTTTTCTGCTGGTGAAAGCAGAGCATATTGAATGTATTGCCTGCTGTGAAGTACATAACACTAATATTCATGTGTGTGTGTTGGAAAGTTGCTCCTGTGACTCAGTTGTCATAATAGAATTCTGTTATGTTTGTAAGAGTTTGGATAGTGCCTGGCAAATAGAGCACTCATACTGAAGCGATGTAAAACTCAGGCTGGTGCAGGGTGTGTTTGCCTGTGTTATTTCATGGTCTTCGATTTTGAAAACCATTTGCCCACATTAACTGTTCCAGTCCATGAGGAGAGAGTAATGAGAAACCCATCACAGCTGCTAAAGTTGCACAGCAGAAATACTTACTGTTTTCTTTGAGGACTTTTTTCCCCCTCTGATTTTACTTTGTATGCATTTTGTTTATTACTATTTTTTTTTTTTTTTTTTGCTTTTCTAGGTCTGGGTGGGTTCAGTCACAGAAATAAGTATTGATTACCTCTGTGCAGAAGACAAGGACTCCTCACCATCAGAACTCATATATTCCATTACTCCACCTAGCAATGGGCACTTGGCTCTGAAGTCCTCTCCAAACAGGAGCATCCTTAGTTTTACCCAGGCTCATATAATTGAAGGGCAGCTGGTATTTGTACACAATGGTATGTGGTTTCAAAAGTACCACTTCTGTTACCAAAATACTGCTCCTATTCTGTACATTTTTAATCCTGTGAGGATCTCTTTGTAATGTCACAAAAATCTTCTTTTGGAATGCAGGTTTACAGAGAAGAACGTCGTCATGCAGCTTTCAGATAGGAAATCCATTTTTTTGACCTTTATCATTGAGAATCTCCTGAAACCTTTGTGGCTTGCTGCAGTGCAGAGCTACTTATGCACTAGCAGTGTCTCAGATACCTGTCAAAGCATAGCTGTGTTCCTGAACAGCTCTGGGCAATGAAGTTACAGTTCATCTAGGTGATGTCAATCTCCCTTACAGACTGAAGGAATTTAGCTTTAACAATTTGCTCCTTTCTGCCAGTGGCCAGAGGTAGGGATCAGGTTGTTCGTGCTGCTGCTACAGAGAGAATGTGTGGGGAATAAAAATAAAGTGGCAGTGCTAGGAAGCCACAGGAATGAACATCCTAGCAGGGTTACAGCCAGAGGAAGAGCTGCTTTTCTCCTCTTCCAACTCTACTATCATATTATCTCAGCTGAAAGAAGAAAGGAGATGCTGCTGAAGCAATAAACCAGTTCTGGGGAAGAAGATGCAAGAGGTACTCTCTTCCCAGCCCGCAGGAAGGCTGGAATTGTTTCCAGTGCTCCCTTGGGTGCAACAGTCCTCTCGGTCTGTGCTGTGTCTTCATGGGGCTTGGTTGCAGGTTGAACTTCTCCAGCATCCCATGGTCTGTCTTGCAGAGTGCGTACGTGTTGCTGAAATTGTTTTACAAGCAGCTGCTGGTGCGCTCTAAGTATACTAAGTATACTGCTCAAATAATTTGGTCAGGAAATAAAAGATTAAGAACATGGCAAAAGTGAGCCAAGCTGTCTAAGTTGTTCTGAGGGAGACTTTGACATGTAGAAACTCCTATGGTGTTAGGATGGTGGTAGTCTCAGTGTGAGGAAATGAATCCGCTCTGTATTCTGGAATGGGAAATGCACATCTGCAGTTTTAAGAAGTGAATCTTGATTAATAAAAGCAAGAAGAACAGCAGTTTCAATTTTCCAGTGAGTAGGAGTATGGGTTGTGTTGTAAATTTTAAATGTAAAATTGCACAGGTGACGTGTCACCTCTTACAGCTGCTCTGAGCTGCCATCTGCCCAGCTTCACAGGCTTGTCCGGGAGGGTTTTCTTATCTGGTTGCTGTCATTCAGCTTTTTATGCCTTTTCTCTTGCCCCTTTTCAGCTGCTCTGTCCCTCATCTTCAGTTTTCTGGTGTGTGCTAGATTCTTTGGCTTCTCCTGGGAGGAAACCCTACTTCATATTCTCAACAGCCTGTATCTACTCTTCCTACTCACTCTAGCCCTTCCCAAGGGGAAAAGTGGTGTCTTCTTGGCTGAGGCAGCTTTTCCATCCCCTGGCTGCTCCTCATGACACCATAGGTCTTTTACATCTGTACATAGCAGTGGCTTAGGGTCTTCTGTACTACCAGAAAAAGTACTACTGAACTTTGCTTTTATGCCTCTAATGTTGGACCTCATAAATTTTTCCCTTCATCTTTGCTCAGTCTTGCGAGTTACATTGTGTTCCTTATTCTGTGCTGTGACTTGCAGATCTCCCTCTTTGTTTCATGTTTCCCCCTTAAATTTTTTGTTTCCTCTATAATCCCTGATTTTTCTGTCACCAGCATAAAGGCAGAACCAGAACATAGCTTTCTGGTCCTGTATTCCTCTTTCAGCATGAGACTTCCTTCCCTTTTCCACCCTTGCTCTACTCCAGGGTGCTCTTATCCTGCTTTCACAGTATAGGGTCTGCCATGAAACCCCGTCTGTGTTTTTTTTCCCTTAGGGCAGTACTGAGCTCTTGCTGATTCTGAATTCTCAGTGTCTTTTTAATGCAGTACAGTCCTCTTTCTGGTGTCCTTTTTATCACATCTGATCAGATATGCCTTTAAAAAGCAATTGTGATAAAGTAATACATGTACCACCTGAGCAGCATTTCAGGATTTAGTTCTGTTTCTGACTGCCAGTGACAAAATGTGTGTGTGAGTTGGGCAGTTGAGCTGTATTAGTCAAAAACACGAGGATAAGCCTTTTTTTCATAACCTGATGCAAATAGTAGACTCATCAATGCCTTTTTTTAATGTGCAGCTACTTGTGCATTTTTGCAAAGAGTGAGCATAAGAGAATAAAAGCGTTTAAAATAAAGGCAATATGATCTGATCTTGCAGAACTGCTTTTGCGCCTGGCTGGTTATAAGAGCATTGCCTAGGGGAATTGTTAACTGTAATCTCAGAAACCACATTTGATTCTTCTGGTATGCTAATTTGTAGTTCAGCAAGCAGTGCTGATCTTTATGTGAAAGTACATGACACTGTCTCACTTTCAGGATGTATATTCATGTAGCAGTATCCCATGGCTAAGTGCTCCAGACCAAGTAGATGAGTAATGATAACTGCAGCAGTTAATGTTTTTATTTTTCATTCTGTCTTTCTACCTGATTATATGATCTGGAGAGCCTCTACTTAAAGCAGTAAGTCAGTTCTGAAACGTGTATTTTTACAGGAATCCACTCAGACTCTTGGAGGTATTTTGCTATTGCTTGTGCCAAAGTACATACAGGTCCTAAGATTAAAGAAAAAGATGTGCATTTATTAAGAGTACACATAACCTCTGAAACAGTTTAAGCTGTGACAACATGGGCTCTTCAGCAAAGATGAAGCAGAGTAAAGAGACAAAGGAAACAACCTGGTAGTTGATTCAGTCATTAAAATGTTATTCTAAATGAAAGAACTTTCTAGTTGGTTTTGTCCCCAGATTCCTTCTTCACCAAAATGTGACTTATTAAGTGCTTTGGTCCCTCCTGAGGTATGAAGGAGTAGGCATTCTGGGAGTCACTGTCTCCCCAAATTTAACTTGGTTTCAGCTCCACTATGGCCAGTGAAGAAAGAAAGAAAAGGGTGCTCTGCTGACAGGAATCTAAGGAATCATCTAAGGAATGTCTGTCTTTCAGTGTAAAAGCTAGCCATTAGTTCTTCCTTGGAAAGTTCTTCTTTCTGCCTTATAAATTTATTCTAATTAAGATATAAAAGTACTAGTAAAAAATTGCTTCAGTATTACTTTGGAAATATTTCACTGTAGCCAAGAGCAAAAGAGGTCCTGTGTATGTTTGCATGTTTTGGATGACTGACAGACTAATACAAGAATAAATGTACGTTTTTGTTTTCTATAGGAGCAATGTCTGGAGGCTTCAACTTTCAGGTGACAGATGGTTTGAACTTTGCACCTCGCCAGATTTTTAGCATAACTGCTCAGGCACTAGTCATTAGCCTGGAAGTGAACAAAGGACTCGGAGTCTTCCCAGGTCTGTTTTTAAAGATTGTGATTTCGTACACTTGAAAAAGTTTCATATATGCAAATATGCATACATTTTTCAGATAGCTAGCTGGGTAAACTATAGAAAACTGTACCTTGGAACATCTATCTGAGTTTTTAAAGAACATTTACATTTTCTGAAATAATATATTGCTTTATTGTCTTACGATCTTTAATGTGCTCAGAGTAATGGAAATTGGCAGTGAAATATGTGAGCACAGAATGACAACTGCTCTGTCCTCCTAAGCTCTCAACATTTCCCATTCATATTTGTTTAAAAGCTTGGTATTTTATTCATCTATTTAGAGGTGTCTTAGCTGGTTGTATTTTGCCTGGTGAAAGCAGAGCGAAGCTTGTGTCCATAGGATTGTGAATAGCAAACATAAACTCGCCAGATTGCTAATTCTCTTTGTTACTGTTTGAGCTGAGTTATGGACAGCAGCTTAGAGTCACTGATTAATCAGGAGGATTGAAGCCTTTGATTCCTATTTGTGCATTTGTACTAGTTGGTTCAACAGCTGAGTATTTTTTTGGTGAAATCCTACCATTCAGGAGTTATGTGTTAAGAGAGTCTCACCAGTGCCATTTACTACTTTGCATTGGCAGGAGTAATCTCTCATTGAGTTAGTGATCTAACATTAATTGCAGGACTAAAGGAAAAATGAAGATTAGTTTTCTCTCAGCAGAGTCTTACATTACACTTTAATGTGTGCTACCTTCTTTTTTGCTCTGAACATCTGTACAGTGAGAGAGAGACTGAGAGTTGGTAAAGCTTTATAGATATTAAACTATACCTTGAGTTACTAACTTGATACAGACGAGGAACACTTTAGTTTCTTAAGCTTCCCGGGTATAAGCTGCATAAACACAGGCTTGCAACAAAAGCTACTTAAACACAGGCAACAAAAAATGAGATTGTAGCAGCATGATCTTATAATTCAGTCAGTATAAGTGGGATTCACATAAATCCACTTTAAAAGCTTATTGATCTGTGATTTGGTGTGCAAGGTTGCCTCAGGCACAGGGATTTGTGGAAATTCTATCTTAAGTCAAAAATAATTGTAAGAAAATTATTCCTGATACTTCCATAGAAAGCAAAGACTCTAGGCTATCAATCTGTTCTCCAGTTTGCAAAGTACAGTATTTCTTTTCAGTACTGCAAGCTGTGTTCATGTAAGCCCACAGTTTTTCCTGAATTCTTGCTTACTTTGGGTTAGCAAAACTCCTTTTTGGTGTTAAGAAGTATTATTAGCTTTTTCATGTGTTGCTTTAGGATACTTTCTAAAGACATTCTGAAGGTGTATGGGCTTCAGCCTTACTTGCTGATCATGAAGTGACTATTACAGCAATGATGCTGCCAAACGGTTAATAGACAGAAAAACAATAGCCAGTGTCCTGTTATATTTTATAGCACTGCAGGAAAAGTTAATTTTGAGACAACTTGAAAAATTGTCTCTCTAGGGAGGTAAAAATTGAAAATATCATGAAGAAGTTGCCATGTCTTCCTGACTGGGTGTTCTCTCAAGTATATTGTTCTGTGATTTCGTAAGAGCATGCACTGCAGTCTTCCTTTGTGTTGGAAATACCAGATTTGTTCATATAATTAATGGATTTTTTTTCTGTTTAACAGAAGCTTGTTTTATTCGGTGTGCTCAGAAAGCTGACTGCTAGATAGATTATTTTTTTCTTATATATGCTACGTATCTAAAATATGAGGGTTTGCTTTCTTCAGGGAAGCAGTTGCTCAAGGAAGTAATGAACTGGGTTGCTCTTTGAGAAGGAAAGGCAGCCTTACTTGTAGGTATTCGTAAGCAAAGATGTCTGAGCAGTCCATAGATGAGATGATTCGTAACTGTTTAGGAGTAATAGGCAGAATGATCATTACAAAGCACTTTCCGAATCTTAGGCAATCTCTGTAGGCAATTAAAAATGGGTACTAAAATTGTTAGGTACCAGTGATGGCCTTTCGCTATCGTATTTTACTTGTCTGGCCCTACTGTACATTACCCATCCTTGTTGTGTGTCTTCCTCCCCATCTCTGTTCATTTTCCCTGTGTTTGTGTTGGATTGCTTTTGCAGCCTCTGTGCTTCCCTGTTTGGGAACAAGGAGTCAGTGTTCTTACTTCCCTTTCATTCACCCAATCTGTTGACTCTCTTCGTTCAGGTGTCAGATCACAGCAGAGCTACTGCAGGTGCTAGAAAAGGTTCTTAAGTCTCAGGACAGAAGTGGGTGAAGGAGCAGGTTAAGTTTGGCAGAGGATCTCATTTTTGCAGGGAAGCTTGAGAGACTTTATTGTCTGTGACCCTAGACTGTATTTCATCTTGTGTAGCGAGTGACATCTGCACTGTGATGGTGGTGGTATGGTAACCTGGTGCTGTTATGAAAAACTGGAGTGGTAACTTCCATCACTGCAGTGTGACCATATTTGGGAGCTCTGTCTTACTTTGTTAAGGCCATGGGACCTTATTTGTGTAAGTAGGAGGTTATTGAGAAATGACTGTGTTTGCAGATGCACGTGGTCTGGTTAACTGTTGCTCTCAGTTGTACATTCCTGATCACATCTGCTGTACACACAACACAAGGTCATGCTTCCCTCTCTGCCTGTCACGCAAAAAAGGGAAGAGAGAGGAAGAGGAGGGAAACTCCTTGAAATTAGATACACTGTGGAAGAATTTTTCTTGAGCTGCATGTCTGCTTTTCAAAGCAGTACAGACAATGAGGGGCATAGGAAGCTAAAAAAGGGAAAACAGGCAGAGCCTAAATATCTCATTTCATTGTAACAACTCTATTTCAAAGTAGATGTGATTTGAACCAGGGCACAAGTGCACTCAAACAGTCAGAATCCTGATGTTACTAAAGGCTTGAAGAACATCGCCATTCTTTGGTTTGCTTACTATATTTTTTTCTTCTGATTATTACAGCAGGAAAATGTTATTTTATGTTATTCCTATAAACATTATGCTTTATTGAAGATGGATTGATAATTCAGACTTCCAGGATATATACTACTAGCATCTGAAATTATGTATTAATACCTATAAAAGCTTCTATCTTAAGAAGAAAAGAAGATGTAAAAATGGAGGCAAGAGTAGAAGCAGGGGGAATAGGATTATGGGAATCTATTGCTCCTCCAAAAGTATCATTAAACATGTACCATGAAACAGTGCGTCAAAAAGAAGACAAATAAACATTTTTTTTGTTTTGTTTCATTTTGTGTTTTTTTGTTAGGGGATTAGTAGGCTTGGTTTTGTCAGCTATATCAAAATTTATTTTGTTTGACTGAATGCCAGAAAGCTCTTTATAATCTTTATAATATTTAAACCAGAAGGTACTGGTTATGGTGCTATGTATTAAAAGGATTTTGTTATCCCTCAGTCTCCATCCATCTTAATAATACATTATTTTAGTTCAGGTCATTATTTCTGTGATGTGATGTTTTTCCTAATGTGTTTAATTCAATATTTATGTTTTAATTTCATTTAATGAAAATCTTCTTTCATATTGTTAAAGTGTGGTTCAAGCTGCCAGTAATAATTGATTTTGATTTGTATGTTCACTAGAAAATTTGCTGTGTTGAGGCTTTTCCCTGCCAAATCACCCTGCCTTCTGTGAGCACCCGGGATTACCAGAAACAGTGGTGACTGGAGCTTTAATTCGGTTCTAGACATGTAGTTTAGGAACAGGGATTCTTATGCATGCTATATTCTTTACTTTGTGTTGTTTTTGCAGAAGCTAGTGTTTAGCAATTGCATGTGCTGAAAAGAACTGCAGTTTCTTCATTTATTGTAAAACCAAGGTACATCCTACTGATGGACTTTTGGATTGAAAAAGTTGTAGAAAAGTTGTAACCAGAAGGTAACTGTAAAGAGGGTAAACCTGCTAATCTCATAAAACATTACTAAAATGCTGAGTAGAATAGCTAGATGAGAGGGTGAGTTATGCATACAAAACTTGCCCTTTGGGGCCCTTTGCTCTTTCAAATCTGTGTTACTTATAATTGTCATTTTTTAGGTTCCAGGAAGCCTATTTCACGGCATGATCTCAAAGCTGTAACCAGTGATGTGACCAATGCGGGAAACAGAACTATAACTTTTATGATTGTAACTTCCCCAAAACTTGGAAGGCTGATCAGAGTAAATTCTGATAATACTACTCAGGAAATCCTTAGTTTTACACAGTCTATGGTAAGCATTTACTTTACAATATGAAGTTTGGGTGTAGGTTGTTACTTCAAAGGGCATCTCAGTTGCTTCTTCTTTGTCTGTCATTTATATCTGTTAAATAACCAGGCATATGTGACCCATCAGTGCAATCACCCAGATTTGCTATGTCATTAAATATCTGGCATCTACTAATGAACGCAGGAGGAGCCTTTTTTCTGCTCTACTTGGATCCTAGCAGGGTCTTGGCAATTTCCACTATTTTGCTTGTAACAGTATTTTTTGAAAAGAGCTGTACTGGTGCCATTAACCAGCAGTCTGAGGTTGGAAGCTTTAGATTTTGGCAGAAGGAGTAGCCTTTTGATTTATGAAAAGTCCAAGTAGGAGATTAATTTCAGCTGTGCACAGTCCTCATGGGTGTCCCCAAAAGGACTTTTATTGACTTGATTGGCTGTGATATTAAGTGTTTAAAGAATCTTAGCTGTGATACAGGGACTCATACTTGAACAACTGAAACGTGGCAGCTCATGTAACTTGATGGAAAACATTCTTTTGCAACTGAACTTTTGTCTGTGTGCAGAATCTGAATATAACTGTGAGCTCTGCATGCAGTATGTTATTCTCAGAAAATCTAAGGGTAGAAATAAAAGGAGTTCAATATTAGGAAAAATTAAGAGATAATTTGGTCTTAACCTACATTTACAGATTTTAAAAGTGGCTATTTGATTAGTGTATTATATGAAGGAATAAGAAAATCTATTGGCCAGAAATTGAAACTTGACCAACAAACCTGAAATAAAGGCTGACATTCTTGTTAGTTATCTTCAAACTTTGAAACAGCTTGGTGAAGGACTGTGGTGAAATGAATCTCCACTTGAACATTATAAATGAAGGCAAACACAGAATGTTGTAACCCCATTGTAAAAGTGTTGTAATCTCATTATGATACTGCTCTTGCTGCAATAGTTGCCAAGTTTTCTCGTATATTTTGATGGAGATGAACTGTATGATGACAATGTTCCCTCTGTTCCTAAAATCTGTGATTTTTATGAGCATTAGGTGAAACAGTTAAGTACATCAGATAGAAAGTCTGGAATTTTACACTTTTTGCTTGTGGGTATGATCTTTACTTACGTTTATCAGATAGTGCTGTGTCAGAACATAGCACTTACTCTCTATGGCTTTAGTTCTTACTAATGTAGACCTAAATTTACTTTGATCTTTGTAAGTTATGTGAGGATTTGAGCTGCAATAATGTATATGCTTTTATTCTCCGTCAGAGGTATTTAGGCTGACCATTTTTACTTCAAACAAAGTAGAGCTAAGTGACTTACTGCAGGTAGAATTAACGTATCCTAACCAGCATGCTATTTATTCTGGTACAGAATGAGTTATGAGGGGGAAAAGAGATCCTAAATAAAGCTTTCACTATTTAGTGTGTTGTAGGCACATGAAACAAGATGACATTGATCTTGCAAACATATTCTCTATCTAATGGACAATAAGACATTAAATTTCTTTTTCATAACAAGAAGATTGTTAATCTGATTTGGATTGAAGATACTAGTTCTTTGGGTTTTCAGTGACTTAATTCTGTGTTGGGGAACTTGAAATTTCACTTCTGAAAAGTACTATGCAGCTAACTTATAAAGGTTGTTGTCAATTTTGCTATGATTCTGAACTCTTTTACCCTGTGCCCTGTGGCTTATTGCTTAATTGCCAAAAAAACACTATAATTGAAATCACTGTTGCATTCCAAGAAATATTTTCACGGACAATTGTTGTTCAGCCAACATAAGAAAATTAATTCTGCATTAAACACACTTGAGTAGCACAGTAGTTTTCAACATGATGTTTGGGGTTTTTTTCTCTACCAGTACTTTCTGTGGTACCGTGAAAGTCTTTTCATCTTGCTCAAGCCACAGTTTCTTTGTTATATTTAAAATCATTGCAGAGGTAAACACAGAAATCCTTACCAATCCCATTCTCTTCTTATCCCAGAAGCATGGTCTTGCAACTGAAAAAAACCACAAAACAGCTTATTAAGATTGATACTAAACATTATTGGATTTAAAGAATGTGTATTGTGCCTGTTCTTGTTACAGGTATTAGCGTTCTCCAACTTGAAGTCCTAGATATATTGTTTGGAAAGTTATCCTGAACCAACATGTCATTTTAGTATCAATTTTGTTTGTTTTGTCCTACAATAGCCATTAAGAATTAAATCAGTATAGGGAAAGTATTAACCTGGAGATGTGCGTATAGGATTTTATCACATCAGTCTGAATTTTTTAGACAATGAGATGGGGTGGTTTTGAGGCAGCTGAGAAAACCGACCCTGAAAGCCCTGTTTCCCTAGTGATCTCAGAAGGGTCTGTTGCAGTAATTTCAGGGTTAGCTCTCTCTGTAGTCACAACTCGGATTCTATACTGTGAAAGTGCTTCATCTATGATAGTAGGGGGGAGGGGAAGGGTGTTTTCTTTTTTCACACCTTTCAATCATATGTGATAGGAAAACATGGTAGTGAGTTCCTTCAGGGTGTTTGCAGCCTGTTACGAATAGTGAACTTAGAATCAGCACCAACTGAGACGGGGATCTTTCTGGCCATTATAAGCTAACACATGAAAGTCAGGTCAGTAGTTCCCTGGGAAGTTGCCAGGGAGTTAATAGGTATAGCTGTCTTCTCTGCAGGCCAGTGAATGAATTATCAAGCAGACACTGAATCTACTGGATGAGCTTTAGTAAGAGTTCTGGTCTTGCTTTTATTAGGAATCGTGTTGCAGTTTCAGTGTATTATGGTATTGATCTTAAAGTGTAGGTGTAGAATGAGAATCCTAGTCTGAAAATTCTGCCTTTTGATTTGGGGCCTAAAGAGGCAAATGGTTGTATCTTGTATAAATATGTGTTTCTCTGAAGACTGACTACAGCATTTTGCAGTACTTTGAAGCTTAGACAGTCATGATGGGGTTGATAGGATTCTCTTTAGTGTGATGATCTGCAAGGTCAGTGAAGGCAGGTATAGGACAAATCAGTTTCATTCCTGTCTCTTGGGAGTCTCCCCTCTTGCTGTGATGCAGGAATTTCTCACTGAATAATCCCATCTGCTCTCAGTTATAAATGAGATTGTATTTCAGTGGTCATTGCACCTCCTTCTGATTTCCATAGTCTCTTACCAACTGTATTTCATAGAATCGTAGAATGGTTAGGGTTGGAAAGGACCTTAATATCATGTAGTTCCAACCCCCCTGCCATGGGCAGGGACACCTCACAATAAACCGTTCCACCCAAGGCTCTCTCCAACCTGGCCTTGAACGCCACCAGGGATGGAGCATTCACAACTTCCCTGGGCAACCCATTCCAGTGCCTCACCAC
>JAOEHY010038849.1:30654-42682 GCA_025447955.1 Psilopsiagon aurifrons | reverse complement strand
CAGGATCACCTCCCTCGACCTGCTGGTCACGCTCCTTTTGATGCAGCCCAGGATAGGGTTGGCTTTCTGGGCTGCAAGCGCACACTGAAGCTGGCTCATGTTCATTTTCTCATCTACCAACACCCCCAAGTCCTTCTCCATGGGGCTGCTCTGAATCTCTTCTCTGCCCAACCTGTAGCTGTGCCTGGCATTGCTCAGACCCAGGTGTAGGACCTTGCACTTGTCATGGTTAAACATCATCAGGTTGGCATCAGCCCACCTCACAAGTGTGTCAGGGTCCCTCTGGATGACATTCCTTCCCTCCAGTGTATCAACCGAAAATCACATTTTCTTATTTAAACAGAATAGATTTTAATGGCTATTTCTGCAGTAGGTAGTAGGTTTTGCCATTTCTGCTTGCAGACATGGCAATACCTGCACCATATACCGCTGTGAAGAAGAGGAAATCATTCACCCAAACTGTGTGAACTTTGACTGACAACTTATTTTTATTAGCTGGTGATAAACTTCAGTAAAAGCAGCACATGGAAAAGTACTCTTGCCAACAACACAGTAACAATGCCAGCTGGTCTCAGCTGTGTACTATGGTTAACATGGAGGTTATTGTCCTAGAAGATTCATATTTGCATTTACTTATGACCTGAGTACTGCTGACTCTTCCTACATACCACCTCTGCTTGAAACTGCAACTATTTGATTAATATAGCACAATGAAATCAATTAGTTCACACTGCTATATTTAATGCTAATGATGTGATATTTCTCATGCACACATGTTTTAATTGCCACTTTTTGGAATCTTTCCAGTGATTACATAGCGGTGGAGGGGGGAAGAGGAGCATACTATGTGTCAGCCTTTCTTTGGAATTGTATGTAAAAATCATGTTTTAGTCTTCTCCAATAAGAAATCACTACTGATCACCAGATGAATATAAGAATTAAAGGATCAATTAGTACTTAAAATTATTACAAACTTACTGGAAAGGCTTGAATAATTTCAGTTTGGAATATACAGTCCTGGAATTATGGAGATTTCTTCTGTATTTTCGCTAATTCTAACATCTGTGAGAACATTGTTTTCAAACAGCGGCGTGAAAGTGAGCAGCAAAGACAACTTTAGAAGAGTTACTCTAAAGCTGCTACATAATTGAATCAAGACTCCAATTTAATGTTTTAGGGAAAATATTCAGTTTGATTTTACTCAGTGTGTATTATAGTAATTGCTGGGATATACTAACTGTGTTATTTTTTGTATTTGCCTATTCATAGTGAAATACCTGCATCAGAGTCCTTTTCAAGCCTTCAGTCTTTCATGTGCTTTTTCAGGACAATGAGTCCAGATCCATTGGTATCCTTATAAAGAAAAAACCCTAGATATGAAACTAATTCATTTAAAGTACAGTCCAGCTAAGCTCCTGTTTGCCATTGCTAGTTTGAGATAAATTTCTCTGTGGCTTCCCTTCACCTGAAACAGGTGGATGAAGGTGTGATCATGTATGAGCACTTACATGCCGAGTCAGCTGGCTGGAGTGCAGAAGATTTCTTCACATTTACTGTCTCCTCTCCACCATCGTCTCTGGAAGTCCAGGTGTTCCATATTGTTATTTCATATGAAATTACAAGGCATGACCGGAACAGTCGTCTTCTGGCAAATACAGGTAAAGACACTGTACGGTTTGGGCTCCAAATCTGTTTTGATCTGTCAGGATTTTAATGAATAAATGTGAAAAAGCAATGCTACTTTCTCATCTGTAACAAATGACTAAAATAGCTTTTTAGCGTAGTGTAGTGTAGACAGTAGCTTGGAAGCCTGCATCTTTAGAAATGAGATTAAGTGTCTGCATTTGATCCTTCCAACTGCTGTATTCTCCATTTTGCTATATGGTGGGTGTAAAGCTTTTGGGATATAGATATTTCTTAATGTATGCATCAACAGAAAATCTTGTCTCGTGTATGTGCCTGTATTTTAAAAATAGTGGTAATGTATTTTTAGCCATGACATACGGAAATCAAGGATATCATGAAGGAGAATCCTTACTGAGCGTCATCAGTGTTTGGTATCTAATTTCTGAAACACTGCCACTATAAAATAGTCAATTTCTAAGGTTCTCTTTACCTTTCTGCTAGGTGCCGCAGTCCAGGAGGGAGGTAGAGTATTGATCAACAGAACAAATCTAGATGCTTCAAATCTATTGGCTAAGCTTCCTAAGGTGCAGCGCTCCACATATGAAGTCTGGTATCAAGTTGTATCTTTACCCCAGCATGGCGTGGTTGTTGTTGGAGAAGGAAACATTACCAAAGAAAACCCCAACTTTTCCCAATACATACTGAATAAATTTGGAATTGTATACATACATGATAATTCTGAATCACTTAAGGACAATTTCACTTTTGCTGTTTGGTTAAACCTAAGGAGCAAGTCTGTGACAAAACCCCATGGTGAAGTTTTAGAAGAGACATTTAATATCACAGTTGTTCCAGTGAATGACCAAGCTCCAGAACTGAAGACTAAAAAACTGCACTTGAAAGTCTTGCAGGGGGATGTGTCGGTGCTTGGGTCAGAGAATCTGAAAGTTGAAGACCTAGATAATGCCCCGGTAGAGCTCAAATACACCATTGTTAATAACCCCGGTAATGGTTATTTAGCAATGAAAAGCAATCTCAGTGTCTCTATAAATGATTTCACACAAGCTGATGTTGACAGTGATAAAGTTTGGTTTGTACAGGATGGAAGTTCATCTTCTGGGGTGTTTTATTTCAGTGTGACTGATGGTAAACATCGCCCTTTATACAAGCTGTTCAGTCTTGAAGTCATACCAATCACTCTTGTCCTGGTCAACCTGACCAATGTTGCGCTTCCACAGGGCCAGACATCTGTCACTATTACTAATGTTCAGCTTTCAGCTGTCACAAATGGAAAAAGCACTAATATCATGTATGAAATAACTCAGCCACTCAAATACGGGCACCTGATGATTGGAAATGAAGAGGTTACTAAATTTGAACAGGCAGATTTGCACTCAGGAAAGTTGTTTTACCACCTGACAAACCTCACTGCATCCAAAGAAGTACTAGAGTTCATGCTTTTCACTGAAGAATGCAATCTAACAGGACAAGTGCTGAACATCACAGTGAAGCCTTTAGTACAAGTTGTATCTGACATGCAGATTTCAAATCAAGCAGCTTATAAATTCAGAAGCAGTGACCTGGATGCTTCTGAGCTAGCTAATTTGACAAATAGCAATCCTAGATTTGAAGTAATAGTGCCCCCGTCTCATGGAAGGATTGTAAAGAAAAGGTTTGTGAATGATGTAGTATTCGAAGACATTCAGACATTCACTCAGTCTGACATTGATAGAGGTGTTGTGCTTCTAGACATCAATACAAATATGACAGGCATTGATCTGTTAAATGACTCATTCACATATATACTTAGAGCAGATGCTGTGCAGCCTGCTGTTGGCTTTTTTCAATATTCTGTTGTGCCACACAGTCCCCGACTTGTGCAAAGTTTTACAACCGAAGTGCCTTCCATAACCAGCATGACCACTTTAAAGATTCATGCTACCTCAAAGGGCAAGGAAGCAGCCCCCTTTCAGAATGAAGAGCCTACAGCAGCACCACAGAAGACTGAACCAACCATGTGGCCAGGTCAGAATCACTGGGGAAATCTACATGAGGAAGGTCCCTTGCTGAATCTGGCAATGGGAACAAGTGGATCTGCAGGGACTAGCACCGCAGCCCAGGGTAATGCCAGGAGTCGGAGAAATCAGGCAGGTCAGAGTAGCAACCCTTGGTACATCATTATCCCCCTGGTCCTGGTGTCTGTGCTGCTTATTGTTGCTGTCATTTCTGTATACATTTTGCTAATGTGTCAGAAGAAAGAGAAGACAAAACCACTTGTCAAAAGTCAAACAGACACAGTCCTCAGTAGTCCAGATCGATGTTTGGAACGGAGCTTGACTGTACCCAGCGTTACAGTGACTCCTCTCCTGAAGGGGGCTGAGAGAAATACAGCCTCATCATTTGTGGCAGTGAGACACGAACAGCTGCCTCCTGCAGTAGTTTCTCTCACCATAGAACAGTCTTCTCAAAACAGCTGGTTAAACCTTGATCCTGAAGTGATCCAGTACTGTCGAAAAACAAACCCAACTTTGAAGCGCAAACAGTACTGGGTGTAGTTACAGCAAATTTTGGTCATGCTGATTGATGTAGTATGGAAAAGAAAGTATACATTGCTCATGAATAATTTGTTCTTCATTAAATTCATTTATTATAGGTCAAGTGATGCACTGTTTGATGAAATCTACGTACATGTGAAATAATAATAGAAGTCTTACTGATCAGAGTAGATAAAGTAAGATTTCCAATTGATACTTCAGTGCAGAATTGGGCCCTATAGATTTTGACTTCACCCTGTGTGTACAATATTTTTATTTACTGTTGCAGGGGTAAAATAGAATGTTCTGTCATGGACTTTATTATTTTTAATATAATGACTTTTTTTGAAGAACCAAGTTTGCTATTAAAGTCTGGTATTTTTTCCTGAACCACCACTTATATTTGAAGAACTTTAAACTGTTTCTGTATGTAATTGCCAGCATAAAGTTGTCAAGATGCTAATCTCAGTAATGTCATTTTGACCCAAAGGCTCTTCCGACACCAGTATTAAAGAAACAGAGGTGTTATTATTTTGACAAGTGTCTGGGACACAGAACTGGAAGTCCAGAATTCAACTCAGCAGTGACAGTAGATAAGGATTCTGGTAAAATACTCTTGCTGTGAGATACTTGTTCTTTTTTTTTCTCTTGCTTGATATCTAACTGTAGCCTTTCGTTGGTGTCTGCAAGCTAGTAAAATGTATCCATGACCCCTAATCCACACGGCAAAACCTGTGTCTCTGCCAGTCAGCCTGTTAGCTGCATTATCTTTAGGCTTAGGTTATGTCTGGAAGTATCCATCAAAACAACTGAGCTGTGCTGTCATACCAGAGAGGGACAAATCATGGCGACATGCTGGGGGCTTGGCCTATGCTTGCAGAGCCCCATTTAACACTATCCAGCACCTTCAAAGGGAAAAAGATGTCTCTGGGTCTGGCGAAGCAACAAATAATGTAGCTACTCCAACTCCAAATACAGCGCTCCACCAGCTGCTAAGAAGGAGAAAAATGACTGCTGTTGCTGAAGCCAGGCCACCTCCTCACGACAGCAGGCTAAATTCTGCTTTCAGTAAAACAAACACAGCTCTTTCTGGAGTCTGATAGTTCAAGCAGATGACAGTAGAATCAAGTCTTCTGTTCCATACTGTTGTGTGTTGGGGAGCTACTTACAGAAACAATTCTGCAAAGAAGTATGTATACCTGTCTGAAGTTTCAGAAGTTACCTTTCACCTCCAGAACACGTGCCTTACACGCTATGACAAGTACTACCTATTCTAATTTTTCTCTGGTGGGAAAGTTGCCTGCTAAGGGATGATTTTTGTGTTCCTCAGAGTCCAAGCTCAATAGTGAGGTCTCCAGTTAAGGTGCGGTCTTTCTTCCACTGAGTACATCAAAATTCTTGTTGACTTCAGAGAATGAACTGACTTCAAGTGAAAGTTCCTCACTAGCCACTGAACATAATCTGGTTTTGCACTTTTGCATTCCTATAGCTTCCAGTTAGCTTTTCTGTAAAAACACTGTGCTCGGTCCAAGGATGCAGTCTCAGCACTGCAGTCACTCGGTTAACACTGGAATTTTTATTTTGAGCCTAGGTACTGTAGATTTTGCTTTTATAGAACAGATGTATGGGCCTTTACATCCTTGGTGCTATTCATTTCACACTACTTTGTTCTGGATGATTTGTTGTTGATGATGATGATTAGCTGTGTTTATATCATTTATATATTTTGAATGTTTACCTTTGAGGAGGGCCACTTACTGCTGTGTTCTGGGAGCTAAACACAGGAGCAGTGGGTGCAGTCTTTCTCACCTTTACCAGCTCTGCCATAATTGTGGTGCATTTTGAAGCGATGCATTTTTTAGAGCCCACTTCAAGGACAGTATTCCATGTCAGTGAAAAGCATGTGAGCCACCTTTTCAGCTGGTCAAGTAGAACACTAGAGACTAAAGATATGAACCCTTTATATCCTCAAGCTAAAGTGTATTTGAACATTCTTTTTATTTCTCTGTCGTTACTATATTTTCCTGATGCCAGTATGAGCAGATTTGAATTCAAGCAGTATAGTCAGTGTAAAAGGCTTAGGGTTTCCAGGTGAACTGCTGCAGATCTGCACTGCAGACCTTTTCTGCTTTTCAAAAGAAAAACACTGGGACTATTTCTGGAAACTCTCATCTAGAGAAGTGGTGCTGCCAGCCACTACAGGGACACCCCATAATCCTGTGTGGAGGTGCAGCTGTACATCTCTTTACCGTTCTCGAGACCAAATCTGCTACCAGCAAGAACACATCAGTCTCTTCCAGATCTCAGCTGTCAGTAACAATCTGCCTCTGATGCCTTCTAGCCAGTAACAGGAACCTGATCCCTTTACACCTCCTCCAAAGCCTCACTCCAAGAAGGAGTAAAGCATTATAATCCCTACACTTTCCTGACACTTGAAGAAGCCAGTCTCACATTTCCCTGCTTCTGAGACCTTCCTGTCAACAGCAAAAGAGGTGTCATACTCCAGTGTCTACCAGGAGACCAAGTGATATGCCTCCAATTCAGTACCAAAATAGTGTAGTGCTCAATGCTGCTGGAGTGGTGACAAAACCCACTATTGACAATTTGCTAAACGTGTTGTAAAGACAGGTGTGCCAAAGTTGTGGTGCCCCGTGTGCAGTGGGGATGAAGCAGGGCTGCTGTAGTGCTGACAATGGTAAAAATGAGACCATGAGATAATAGTGACTGAGTTAAAAAAACAGCAGTGCAGTTAAAAACACGTAATAGAATGGGCATTTGCATGCTCTGAGCAAAAAATCATACATGAAAAGTACAGAAAAGGTGGTGTGCTGGCTTTTTGGCTCCAGCTGAATGGGCTGAACTCGTGTTCTCCAGAATTGGAGAACATTCTCCAGAATTCTTCTGGTTAATAACAGGTGTTCATTTCAAGTAGATCAGGCGTTGTGGAATTGTATTTTGAATATTGAGGTTGGCTTTTGTTTGGTGGTGGGTTTTTTTTGGTTGTTGGTTTGGGGTTTTTTTTAATAAAATGAGACTAAATGCCTAATTCACCAGTAAATGTGCCAGCATTCAGTTTTCTCCCTCGGTGCTACTAGGAGACAGCCGTGCCATATTATGGAATGTTTTGATGAGAACTTCATATCAGTATATTGTATCAGTATATTTTAACTGACAACTGCATATGGATTTGCTTTAATATCCTATCATAATTCTCTGTGTAAAAAACTAGATCTGGTTGTGTTGATATAATTCCCTGTGGACAATACAGAATAGTCTCTGGCAGAAGACAATTCACCTTGTTCTCATATGGATAATAAATATGAGGGGCATCAACTCTGAGTGATCTGAGGTAACTGGCTTAGCTAGGAGTCCCACTTTTAGATGGTAAAAACTCGCTGGGGTGAATCTCATCCTGGGTTTCCTAAATAACCAAACAATCTAGAAATTCCTGTCATCCAAAACATTTTGTACTTACGGATTACATTTGTGATTCCAGGAATGTATGCATTTTATGGTCAGGATCTGGTTTGAATTTTTTGCTTGTTTCATTTAACCTTGAAGTTATGCGGTTAATTCAGTGAAGATGGGGTTTGTGAAGATTCCCTTTCTTTCCAAGTGGAGTTCTAAACTGCAGCAGGAAAGTGCCATGAAAACATATGTAAAATCAATAAAATGTTTATAATCCGCACACCTATGTGTTTGTGCTTTCTTTAAGGACCTGTAAAATACTGCGGATGGTTCTTTAAGGACCGGTAACAGCATTCTTTCACATTTTCTGTGTTTATTTTTCAAATTGTACATGTGATGAGATCACTATTGTGCCATGCCTGGCATTGTGCCTCTAACATAATGCATGTAGCCAGAAAGTAGAGACATATCATTAGTCATCTGCCTGGACAGGTTTAGGAAGTGATGACTGTAACATTGAAATAAATGCATTGATTTCAACTTGCTCAAAAAGGACTGCACTGGGTTTAATTCACTTATTTTTTCTGTTTAACTGCATGTGCTTGAAAGATTTTAAGATACAAAATTCTTAAATGTTAATACCTTAGGGCTCTTTTGTCTTCAATTTTCATCTTGATCAGCAATGCACACTCACTGTAGCCTGACCCCAAATACATTGTTCAATCTGATCTTGGTAGTTTGTTGATCAGAACTCAGCTGTGTGTAGTTGTTCTTGTAGCTTGAGATAAGGAACCTTTACTTGAGACGTCAGTGATGGTGGTGGTCCTGAGGGAGCAGCTTCCTCTGCGCTGTGGCTCAGTATCAGAGCACGGAAATCTCTGTCAGCAGTAGTGGCACTTGGTCTCAGATCATGTCTTCTCATCCAGCCCATCTACAACTGAGAAAATGAGTTGGGAGGAAAAGAAAATAGGACAGAAATGGTCATAAAACTGTTGTTTTTTCCGGTATTAAAATACTAGTAAGGGCCAGCTTTTGCTGCAGTAGCCTGTTCCCACGTGCGAGCCAAATTCAGCAGTGAATCTACTTACATGTCCTGAGCTACCAGACCTCTCTCCTGCTTGAACTGTCCTTGTGATGTTATACTGAAGTACCTTCTGTGAATATTTTTAAACAGGCCGAAAGTAATTGTCCTGGCATATTCAATGGAAACCCTATTAATTTATCATCTTCACTCATTTCAAGTTAAATTTCTTGCCAGAGCTTGCATATTCCAAATGCAGTCCCAGAACGAATGTTCTTTCCCTGCAGCTGGTGAAATCTATAATTTCACATCTGGTTGTAGGGAGACTCTATATGGTGAGATGCTTGCTTTACATGATTATTTCCTCATTTCCAGTGTTGCTGCTTGGTTATTTCTGCAGTAATCATAAAATCATAGAACAGTTTGGGTTGGAAGGGACCTTCAAAGCTCATCTAGTCCAACCCTGTGCAATGAGCAAGGACATCTTCAACTATGTAAGGTTGCCCAGAACCATGTGCAGCCTGGCCTTGAGTGTCTCAGGGATGGCACATCTACCACCTCTCTGGGCAACCTGTTCAGTGTTTTACCACACTCATTTTACAGCATTTTTTTCTCACATCCAGCTGAATATCCCCTCTTTTAGTTTAAAACCATCACCTCTTGTCCTGTGGCAACAGGCCCTGCTGAAAAGACTCTCCTCATCTTTCTTATAGGCCCCTTTTAAGTACTGAAAGGCCACAATAAGGTCTCTCCTCAGTCTTCTCCAGGATGAACAACCCCAACTCTCTCAGCCTGTCTTTGTTCGAGTGCTGCTTCAGCCCTCTGATTGTCTTCATGGCCCTTCCCGGGACCCTCATACGTGTCAGTAAGCACTATTAGACGTGAAGTTATTTGTAGATTGGGGTTTTAGCTGCAGAAGCTTTGCATGGCATCATACTGAGAGGGCATCATGTCTCAAATTTGCTGGAGAAGAGCGAAGACTGAGCAGATTGAGCATTAGTATGGAACAGTACCTAGTGTCAGACTTTTAGCAAGAACAGAGGGAATAGATCAGAGTAAATGCAATTTATAGTATATGACTGATCACACTGATTTGCTCCAGTGAATACACTGTACATCTTTATCTTGCATAGTAACTTCTAGGTATGGTGCATGAAAGCACATTGGTTAGGAAATTCTCAAGAGAATTAAAAAAATATTTGGAAGAATCAGAAGTTTAATTTAAAAGTACATATTCAAGTACATATACATGTAGTTGAATTCTTTAAGGGAGAGGCACATAGGAAGTTGGTTTGAGACATATGAAGCCATCAGGAAGATGTTTTGCTAGCAGAGTGTGCTGAGGAAGAGGTTGGTTAGAGAGCTAGGGGAAGGTAGGAGGATGGGGCAGAGACAAGTCCTCTAGGGTTAGAGGGGGTTTCTCAAGATAATTTGGAAGCAGACCCAGGGGCTTGTTAGAGGTGACATGCTGGGCTGTGCCTCAGGGAAGCAGGCTATGATGCACCATGCTGCTTGTAGAGCTAGCCTCACTGCCAGAGAAAGGGAAAAGCAAGAGTCACGATGATGAGTTTTGTTCCTATTAGAGGGAACAGCTGTGCTTGGTGGGGGTGAGAAGACTTAGAAGCTCAGTTTGCTTTCTCTTCTGCTTCCCCCTGCAGCTGGCAGGAGATCTCATAGAAGTCAATCTCCTGTAGCATGAACTTTTTGCATGTTGACTTACAAGCTGCCTGTCAAGAAGTCCAGTTGGGGTTCATCAGAACAGATGAGATCGCTAAAATCCTTCCTTATGTAAGCATTGACCAGTCTGGCTGAGCCGAGTTGCCGAGGGTGTAACTCAGATGTTAAAGCCTCTTGGCATGAGTGTTGCCTTAAAAATAGAGCTGCAGTGTTCCTAGTGCCTTAGTCAAGGCGCAGAAAGGAACAGGGTGAAATTGCCTGAAGTTTGGACTGATGGTAATCACAATTAATGATTAATGGTAAATCTAGTTATCTGCAGACACTGAAAAGTATGAGTGAGGCAATAGAGGTGTTGATTTTGAGCACTGAGTAAATGCAGACAAAGATGCACCTGAGCTTAGTCCTTGAAAGAAAGTGGCTGGAGGACTGATCCCATTTACATATGGCTGCACAGAGCACTGTTGAAGAGCAGTTCAAGGACTAAGATTAGACAGTTGTAGAAGTAAGCAGGAAAAAACCCAACTGACTGCTTTATAGCATCTCTTAGTCAACCTGTATTGTTCATCCCAGGTCCTATGCTCTCCTAGGAACACTGAAGTGTAACTAACTCTCAGTGATACAAGTTGCTCATTTTCCTTCCCTAAATTGTCTTGCTCCTGGTTGTGTCTGTCAGTTCATGAGTTTTCCCTGTTGTGTTAATTTCTGGGATTCTAAGATGTCTCATTGGTAGTCCATGGTTGTGAGTGCTGGATCCACCCTTAGGAGCCCAGTACTTCTCTGTATGCTATTCATGAGCCACTGGGGCTCCACCGGTATGTGTTGTGGTCTAGTCTAATCTGAACCCACAGTTTGCACTTATAGACACATCAAATCCATTTCCACTTCACTGGTTCCCCAGAAAGCCCGACAGTTTCTATACAGTGGGTTTGTAATGCCCCCCAGCGATGCCACCTCTTGGAATGCAGCTGTTTGTTCCCCCAACATCCAGCTCAGCTGCAGCATGCTGTGTGCCTGGCAGACCAGGATCTTTTGTCAGTGTCTTTCATGTTATACCAGGTTATGACACAGACAAATGGCAAGAGCCTTCACTCTGGCTGGACTCTGCACTGTTTCAGCCATTAGGAAGAGGTCCTTTTGCATCCTGAGGATTGCAACTGCTCTCTTGGGTTGTTGACTGGTAGAGCTCTGCTCTGGTTTCATGAACTCCCCACATCCCTAATGGGAAATACTCAGTCTGGCAGCTGTGAGCAGAGATACTTCACTAAGAAACCTGAAGTACCCACGTTCTGCTTTAAACTTCCTTTTAATACATAAATAAATAATCTTTCTTTTTAAGAAACACAAATCCAGAGCGAGAATATATGAGCACATACATAAATCTGAGCCTCTGCCAGATTTATAAGTGCAATTATAAAGCAGAAGCAATTTTAATAGTTTTAAACGGTGCACCACCTCCCAGGCATTAGAACTACAATTTCTATAGGTGGATGTATGTAGCCGAACGCAGCTTTGCCCATTACCTCAGTGACACTTTCTGTCACTGCCAGTTGTGGATGTTGTCATTTTCTCCAAACAAGTCTGACTGCCAAAGAAGTCTACTTGTCTGTGTTCTGTGACACTTGTCTGTGTTCTGTGACATAGTGTCGTGGTTTAGGCCATAAATCAGCCACGCAGTTTGTTCACTTGCTTCCCCCTTTTTCTTCCCTCTGCTCCTGGAGGGATGGGAAGGAGAATCGAAAGAATGCAACTCCCACAGGTTGAG
>JAOEHY010038849.1:0-28788 GCA_025447955.1 Psilopsiagon aurifrons | reverse complement strand
CCTCTGGATGGCATTCCTTCCCTCCAGCATATCAACTGAACCACCCAGCTTGGTGTCATCGGCAAACTTGCTGAGGGTGCACTCAATCCCACTGTCCATGTCAGCAACAAAGATGTTGAACAAGACCGGTCCCAACGCTGATCCCTGAGGGACACCACTCGTTACTGGTCTCCAGCTGGACATTGAGCCATTGAGCACAATTCCTTGCATGCGGCCGTCCAGCCAGTTCTTTATCGACTGAGTGCTCCACCTATCAAATTTGTGTCTCTCCAGTTTAGAGACAAGGATGCTGTGTCTAACAGTGTCAAATGCTTTGCACAAACGATCTGGCTCTAGCCTACACCTTGGCTGCATTAATAAATTAATTATGTTTTCTTGCCACTGTATTTGCAAACCCCATGCACTCTGGGTAACAGTTGTTGGTGGCAGGTAGGGATGGTGATTGGGGTGTTAATATAATATGGGGGAAATTCAGGTTTAAACCTTCTTTGTCTTTGACTCTGAAAGGGGTCCCACTCCATTCCCAGGAGAGAGTCTAAAGCTGTGAGCAGCAGGTGTTCTTTGCAAAAGTAGTGAATGAACAAGGAGGGAGACTGAACCATCCTTTAGGGTCTCTCTAGAGAACAAGGGTCAACACTATGGTACACCAAGCGAGTGCTCTGCCCTTCCCACTACTTCATACAAAGAGCAAAGGAAATCATGTTGCCCTACACGGAATCCTCCTGGGCTTTCTGGGGGAAACAGCTGATCTGGTTTAGCTGTTATCTGAGTCACCGGCCAAGGAGTGCTTGGAGACCGTGCTGAGTGGAAACTGACCTTGTCTTATAGCCTGTGGCTGGGAACTAACCTCCCTTCCATGATCCAGACCTGGTTCCTTTCTGAGCAGCTCCAGGCACATTTCACTACTGCTACAAAAACCTTTTTCAGATATCTAATGCTCCTTCATATTGTGTGGATGAGTTTCTAACAATCTTCTGGTGTCTAACTCACCAGCTTGCAATTTCTACTTCTTTTGTATAAAGCCACTGACTCCCTGCGTGTTGTTGTCTAAGCATTCAAATACTCTAGGACAAAAGCACTACATAAATTTTCTTCTCCAGAGAACTGTGTTTAGATGTTAATGACAAGGGTTTTTTCCTATTGTTTTACAAGTTTTCTTGTTTTCAGCTCTCAGATAAACAGTCCCATGGAAATCACATCACGCCTTTGCACTCCCAGGCACAGCAAATTTTCTGACATTTCACTGTCACACAGCAGCTACCCGACAGACACATTTTCCCATTGCTTCTCTAACAATGCTTACTTTGTTTTCAAGTTTTGATTAGTTGTATTCATCAATGTCTGCTCTGTCTTGACAAGTTGCTGCTCCAGCTTCTACTGTTATTCTAACATCCAGTAAAGAACCCAGCTGGCAGCAGATGTGAATCTGCCATGGCAGTCTCTTTCTCAAATGTGTACAACACAAAGCCACACTCTTTCTTGTAACCCGTGCTGTTTTGAAACCACTTTACAAGAAGGTATTTTGGACCAGGAAATCCAGGAAACAGCCTTCAAAGAACACTTCCTGAACTTGCTACAGAATGAATGTTTACTAAACGCTGTTTTTAACAGTGTAGGAATAATAATATATGGGTGTGGGGTTCCACTTCAAAATCCTTTGTGATTTGCCATCAGGTTTCTAAGGTCAGGGTATTTCAAAACCTGGTTCTCTATTCATCTGAAAGTGATACAATCAGCTGCATGTGTTTAAGTTACAAAGAGGTTTAGTATAATATTGGTAAGAAAAGCCCCTCATCAATTATAAATGCAAACGATATTTAATAGGAAGCTGGTATAAAATTGAATCAGCTCAAACCTTTCATGCAGTCTTCACAGTAATCTTTCAGTTATGGTGAGGTTGATACAAGGTGATGACTATGCACTGGGAAAAGATGGCAGAAAAATGTGTTGTTGTAATGCTGTCATATATTCAGTGAGTTCTGTGCGATATCACTGAGTTTCCTAGTGTTGCAGCTGTGCTGACACTCCTTACTCTTGTAAATTGCCTAACTAAACCCACTGATGGTCTAGCACATAGCCCAGAAGTTATCGGTAAGTCTCCTTTCCTTGTCCTCATTAGCAAGATGGTAATTTCTTTAAAAGGAATCACTGGAAAATGAGGATCGGCAAGATGAATGAATTATAGTTTCCCTTAGATGTGTGTTTTATAGGCCCTAGTCCTGTCCTTCCTCAGGTTCACCTTCAGCTCCTTCACACGTATCTAAAACAGAAAAGCTCTAGCGCATCCTGTGGTTGATTTGGAGCTACATGTGTCTTGACAAACCAGCCAAAATATTCCTATATCCTGGCCAGATGGCTGCTACCTCTTCAAATAGAGAAGACATTGAATTGGATCTGTTTTTCACTCACCAGGAGATATAAAATTTGGCTTCTTTCCTCTTTTTAATTGCCGTTTTCATTGAACTTGCAAGAATTTAGCATCCTTGAGAACTTCACATCTCTTTCTTCGAGATGGCTCAAGTTGAGTGTTGCACTGAAATTGGAGTTGGGAGGCAGACAAGCAGATGGCATAGTTGTATAGGGCTTGTTCCCTTAGAAAGCCAGGCTAGAAAAGAAGAATAAATCAGAGTTCAAAGGACTTTTCACGGTTGCATATATTGAAAGACTGAAATGTGTAAAACAGCTACACGGAAGCAATCTGGTAAAATGATGTATTGTAGATAACAGAAGAATGAGGAATTATATTTTAAAACTTGTTCTGTGATTGTCAAAGGTAAATGCTATTACCACCCTCCTACAGTTCCTCCTCCCTCTCCTCATCCTTCAGGTACTCTTGGTTATTTTTTGAACCTTTTTTGATCCCCTTTTTTCTTGTGCTTCGGTTGTAGTGGGACAGTGGCCTTGTGAAAAACCTCCAACTACATCCACAAACAGCTATATCTGAGGGAAAAGACTGGAAGTCAAAGTGGAGTTTCCCTCCTCTTAGAAAGCAGTGACGCTGAACAGGAGCTACAGATGACTGCAAATAACAGTAGAAAACCAGTTCATCCTGATCTGCATTCCAACACTTTAGATCAAAGAGGATAATCTGTGGCTTTAGTGGCTTAAAGAAGTATTATCTCCATATTGCATTTATGGAAGCAAAAATGAGCAGATTTTTCGGTGCTGATGTCCATGTTTGGTAAAGTAGTTGAAGTAGGAAAGGAACCTAAATCATAATGATTTGGTAATGGGGAATATTTGAGGAAATCAAACCTCTCCCATTTATGAGAAGACTAATAAGCTGTGATTATTTTGTTTTTCAAAAGAATGACCAAGGTCTGGCTTGATGATGGCCTATGGAAGGTTAACAGGTAACAAAAAAGAGTGAACTTCAGTGCTGACTGGGAAGGAATCTAGAAATAACGTGAAACATTTCTGAGTGCATAGCTTAACAATTGTAAAAACATACTTAGGAAAATCATTGTGCATTTGTTTATTTGGAAGTCTTCAAATTAAGGCTGTAAGTCTTTCTAAAATATGCATTGCAACCCAAAGACATTAATAGGCTTAAACAGACTGAAAATTTATGAACTCAGGGATGGAGCCAAGCCTTGTCAAGCAGAAGTGCCCTTGTGAAAGTATGAGGGAGAAAAGGAATGCCAGCAGCCAAGCAAAGGGTTCCTATCCACTTCATCTCCAGGGAAGGCAAAATGAACAGGCTGGCCTATCCCTATGCCTGAGCACATCCTCCTGGGCACAGCACGTGGAGTCTGTCCTTCCTGGCCTCTGCTTTCTCCCATCCTGACAATTTCCAGGCTCTGGCTCCAGGGGTGGTGGGTACTGCCTGCCTGAATACATGGACTACTTAGGTGGGGTGATGATTATTAGGCTTTTGCCTATCTCACACCTTGCTCTGAGAGGCAAGCTGGTGCTTAAAGTTCTCCTAAAATAAGTGAAGAGCTATAGTATGCACTTTACCTCTTTGAATTAGACTATTGTGTACGTGTTCTGCTAGGCATTTTGGGGGTTAACTGAAGACCCCTTGGATTTTGGCCCCAATGTACTATGTCTATTTCATTGCAGATGTTTTTCAAAATCTAGTGAGGCTTTGGTTTGGGATGGAAGGAAAGGGCAGAGCAGGACGGGTTGCTTTATACTTCTTTAGGCTTTTGTTAACTACTGTTTTTGTTGGAAGAATCAAACAACCATCTGGTTGCAGCCAATTGCTGGTGCAAAGCCCAGCAAAGGCAGTCCTTGCAGTCCCATGCTCCAAATGCACAGCAGTTCTCCTTCTTCCTGATGTGGAGGCAGTTTTGGTGCTTCACCATTTCCAAACAGAAGAAATTAATATTCCTTTTCCAAAAGGAAATAACACTACCATTTTTTCCTGAATGAACTTTTAACTTGAAGAGTAAAGATAGACAATGCCTATGACACTGGATAAAAATGTTATAACTACTTTGTCCTGCTTTTTTGCAGTGTGCATGCAGCTTACACTCTCAGAAAACAGCAAAAACCACACTTCATTTCTCATTTGGGTTCAAATTCCTAAAAGGCTCGTAATAAGCAGCCATCTGGCTGCTGTTTACTGTACTCAGCAAAATAAGGATAGTAGTCTGAACTGTCTGTCCAGAGAATAAGTGTCCATATCATCGGAAATTACCAGAGTAATTGGTAAACAGGCCAGAATCTTCTGTCATACACAGTCGAAGTAACCTTTCCATAATGAATGAACTTCATTTATTTTTTTATATCATTAAACTATGGAAGCTTTCTGTTTTGGTTTGGTTTATTTTGTTTGGTTGGGTCTTTTCTTTCTTTGTTGTTAGTTTTTGTTTGTTTGTTTTTTTTTCAGATAATAGTGTTATGGTACTTCCTAATGTCAAGTTTTCTGTATTGTTGTATTTCTAGTATAAAGCCCCACAAGATGGGTGCTGCCTTCCTGTCCTAAGATTCTTAGGTGGAAAATAAATGCACTGATCAAATTAAATGAGGCGAAATACAAACCAACCGGATCTTATTCCTTTTAGAAAAAGCTCACTTATCATTCCATCCTCTTATTTTGGATTGTGATGGCTAAACTGCTAGGGTTAAAAGAATGCAAACTATTGCAGTAGGAGAAATAACAACGGAAGGACACTGGTCGTTTGCAGCCTAAGTAGTAAAAAGGTGAGACTTTCAAGCATAATAAACCTGATATATCAGCAAAATAAATAAAATCAGGTTTGAAAAAATTATTTTAACTCTAAAATCACAAATTAACAAGAAATTCTTCTGAGCAAGGACAGGTTTGAAGGGGCTTTTTAACCATTTCTTTGAGTGGAATTTAAATTAGATTTAGTAGCTCATTAGTTTTTATGCTTTTAGAGTTATTAGATGATAATACCAGCCCAGCAGAAACCTGTTTGCAGTCCAGTTAGAAGTGTCTCCAAATGTTTATTTGTTTAATACCCTGAAATACTTGAATTACACAATGACAATAGTGAGAATTGTGTATTTGATGTACATATTCAAAGCAGAGTATTTATATATTTGGGGGTTATAGCAGATGTAAGAACCTTAATTTTACTAAAAACTTGAAAATATTTTGAACATAAACTTTGGCTTTCAAATTTGAAAGCAGACTGCTTTCCCCTTTCAACTTCACAGTGAATAATGAATGGCACATACTTGTGGTTAGTTCTGCCTGAGATCCCTCTGTCCTGAAACTACCTCTTCCAGAAATTACTGCTGGTCAGTTGCTTTCACAGGAAAGTCTAACTTTCTGTTTCATTCATGCTTACTTTTGTTGAAGTTGGTATACTAATGAGTTTTTTGTATTCTTGTATCAATTATGAGCAAAGGATTCGAGGATTTAAGCTTAGCAACATGCAGGAAGCAATGTAAATTTTGCCCATACATTCCTCACATTTCAGTTCAATAACCCCCCTAATACTTTCAGGACTTTAGTATCATCTGCAAAATGTGTATATCTGTGCTTCCTCTGTGATTGTTGTGAAAATGAGGAAATAGATAATCACAGGTAGCTAAATATGGAGATCAAGATTGTAGAAATCCTGTCTTTTAATCCTAACTAGCACCGGTTTAATACATGTCTTTAGGTGAAGTGCTTGGGGGGGGGGGGGGCATGCGCACATGTCTTCAGAGCCTAAAAGGGAAGACATCAAAAACCAATGGCTGTTAAGCAACTGTGCCTTATCTTCTGTGTGCCCCAGATTTCCTGACTCTGAGCCATAATCTTCATCTGAACTGATAAAAAGATTAATATATTCATTTTATCTAAAGTATTTTGAAGTTAGTTATTTTGAATAAAGTGATGGAATTCAGCTATATTCCAGCCTTGGGAAAGTTTGAGATCATGGAAAGTGGATTTCTGCTAATAAGGGAACTTAGGAGTGAGAATGAAAACTGGTTTGAAAGTCCCTGCAAAGGACTTGGCATCATCCTGGTTTCCAAAGGCAGATGTACAGGCTCAGCTGCACTGCCTTTGCAACTCACATTCTCACTGCCTCTCATGCAAACCACCCTGGTGCGCAGCAGCCAAATGGTCCTGTGGCCTGCAGTGGCACCCAGCCCCTCCTTTCCCAGCACAGGGGGAAGAATCCACCTCTACCACCACAACTGTGTGAGGTCCATGGCTGCTCACGCCTGTTTCCATCCCTCTCCTTGCCTTGTTCATCCTGCTCAAAATTATACAGCTAACTCTGCCACTCTCCTCCTTGGTTCAGGCCACAGAGCCCTCACCTGCAATAGTAACACCCTCTAGTTGAATCTAAATGGTTCAATATTCCAGGTATCCAGCTACTGCTACTTCCAGTAATGTCTTTTTCAAAGAAGTGTGGTGTACTCTTGGTGTAGTCTCAGAGACTGTTCATTACCCAGATTTTTCTGTGTTAAGAGGGAATTGTTGGATACAGGGTTAATGACTCTTCATGTGCATTAGAAGAGTAATAAAGGTAGCAGCTGGAGAAGGAAGATACCCACATGTGTCTCAATCTGTCCTTCTGGTGATTCTCTTCAATGCCCCCTTCCTTGCATTAAATCTGTATTCTGTTCACAGGATACAGCCATGCTACAAGCTCCTGTTTCTTTTCAGTGTGTTTGTGGAAAACGCTGTTTCATTTTGTGCACTGACAAAACAAAAAAGCGTTTTGCTGATTGTCATAGACCCTATGAAAACAAAAAGGCAGTGGTATTAATGTGAATAAAGCTTGCATGACCTTGCCTGCAATGTGTCTAATGTGAAGAATGACTAATATTCAGGTTTTCTTAGTAACTCCGCTATGTCAACATTTCCTGGTGGCAATAGTCATGGGTTTTTCTTTCACTGAAACATGATGAGTTGGGCAATGTGGCCTCTTGCTGGGCAGCCTGGAAAGATGAGGACACAAACTGCACTAAACTGCAGCTGAATCGACTGTTGCAGATTCCCTCCACACCCATGGCGATTTGTTTTCCCTTTTGTTCCAGAGGCACCTCTTGTTTTAAGTATTATTTTTCTGTGGTCTGATGTGAGGTTAAAGAATGGAAGGGAAACACAGTGGGGGGGTGGGGGTGGAAATGAGAGTGGAAAGCATCAGAAAAGGATCATTGGCCAAGTGCTGAAATAACATGGCACTTTCAAAGTACAAAATGAATGAGGTAGTCCTTTTCTATTTCTCTAGTATTTAAATTAGCTGTTTCTATAATGCTCTTTTTCATTTAGGTGAAACTGAATGACTAAAGATGGTATTTACATGGCCTACATGGTGTTTAATGTGTTCTGAAACTTGCACCCCTTCTCTGTGTTCTGTCATAAGGCAAGTTATTTAAAGTGTTTGGTACAATTGTACCTAAAGAGCAAGACTTGGAAGAATAGCAACCATGCAACCAATTTTTAAATGTGTGGCTCATCTCATATTGCAGCGTGCTCATAGAAGTAGTAACAACAAAACTCCGGTTGGCTTCTTTGGCTCCAGCTGCTGTTGACTGTATTTATTCTCTTTTCCTATCCAGAAAAAATGAGTTTTAAATTCATTCCAAATGCACAAGAACTTGTTAGCACTTCTATTTTTTTCCAAAGGCAAGTTCCATTTTCCTGTGCTAAATGTCCAGAAGGTCCTGTGCTGGGGCTTCCAAGTCTTGTCTGTGCCATTATCAGTTCTGATGTGCACTGGAAGGTGCTGCTGAAGACACTAGGTCTCATCATACTCATCAACCTCAGAAGGGAGATGGAAAAGTTTGGTTTAACCCACTGTTAAGCCAGTACATTTGCAGGTATTTCAGTGATGGGTTCTAACCTGCTGTGTTCTGCATCCTCTGGAACAGGTTTAGGGACCATAGTAACATTTGTAGATGCCAGCTACTGTAATAATAAAATCTAAAGATCACAATTATAAAAGTCATTTAAGTAAGAGCTAACTTAGTGATTACATCTATGATGCTAAACACATAGATTTTTCACTGGCTCAGAGGCCAATCCTTTTAGAAGAACCCACCGCCCATTAAGCCCGCTTGCCTTCCCTAACATTATGGCCACAACTGGAAATTCCTATGTCTAGGAAATTTTGGGAGTCTGTTTGTTGTCTTGGACCAAAAACCTTCCAGGAACAATTCTAATGATCTAACAGCACTGAGTGCCACTGCCTAGGCACATCCCACGGCGCTATTTAAGTCATTAGCACTGGTGTAGCTCACATAACCTGTATGTCTTGCCCTTCAATACAATGCGACCCCTCAGTGCACAACTGGCACAGCATGAGGCAGGATCACTTCACATAACATTTTTTGGCAATTTTGAGTGCTTGGACCCTATGTTTAAGTCAGAACATGAACTCCAAAATCATAAGCCTGTTTGAAAAAAGGGATTTTTCCCCTGTGCACTGGAAGACTTCACTGGAGGAGATTGCAACACAGGAACAGCAGTGCCCTTGCTCACAGCTGCATATTCCACTGGTCTGGTATTGTCATTTCCCAGTGAACAATAGCCCCATCTTCTGTGGGTCTGCAAAGTCCCCCAGGAGATTTCTTCATATAAATTCAAGCTGGGATTCTGTTCATTGTAAAAAAAGAGGAGACTGTTCACACCAGCACAATACAGAGACAAAATGCTTAAAGTGATAGAGGATGATAGGAGAATTTATAAACCCAGTGGCTTCAGAGGCATATAGAGCTTAACTTCAATGAGTTGTGCTAGCCAGCCTTTCAAAAATACATGTCTTCCCAAGTACTGCTTGGCTTCCTGACTTCCTTTACGCTCAATTCATCTGTAAGACAAGAAGGAATGGCTTTTGCACTTTTTATATTTGTGAAGTAAGACATTAATAGTCAGAAATGCTCCAAAGGAGATTCAGTATGAAGGAAATAGGAGAGAAATGAATGATCAGAGTGGTTTTCATGACTTCAGCATTGAGGAGGACAGGAAGCAACCTATGCCCTCTTCATGAGAAGTGCAATGTCTAGGGAAACCAAGTCCTGTGAAACTACTCATTTTTATGACAAAGAAAAGAAAAAACAGCTGACTCACTGAAAATAAATGGGAATTTGAAATTTTGACCACAGACATTTAGCATCTGATACAAATTGCTGAGTAAGTTTGAAAAGACTTCTTTGTCAGAAAACAGGAACTGTTTACTTATCTAATGACTTAGCTCTGATATATTTTCAAATGAGGTGTTGTAATTACTGGGTTTAGTTAGTTTCCTGGCAAACTGATCCGAGCAGTTGCTACACATCACCAGTGTTGCTGAGTCTGACTAAGCTAAATCCAGCTTCTTAACAAGGAGCCCCTTAAACTGACAGGCAGAGAATTAAATACTTTTCCCAGGGTGATTTTTGATTAGGTAGAAAAGAATAGATAGGGCTATGTCCTGAAGAAACATAGAGAGGCTGATCTTTTAGCTGCTCACAACTGGACTGAATGACTAACTACGTCCATGCTATGATCTAGAAGTTCTGGTGACAAAAATAAGGACTCGCATTTAACAACAAAGAGCCCAAGACAGTTCTTCACTTCCTGAGGAATTCGGATTATTTCCCCTCCCTAGAAAGAGCCTGATTTGCATACATGCAGTTTCTGAGTCCATACTGGACTGTTCTGTCCTTAAACAGGATAGAATTTTGAAAGTATGTTTTAAATATACTGAACTAGTACTGCAGATAATCACATCATTTTAGAGCTACCAGGATCTTAGAAGAGATACCTAGGCAGCCTGGCATAGCGGTTTCAGTGATTTAAAATTATTTAATGGAGTTGAATGAATTATTCAGTATGAGTAATTCACCTGACCAACATGAAAATTTCTCTGCATATGAATAATAAGTGGGTTTTTAAATAATAATTATTATTCAACCTGCCTTCACATTTAACAAGCCTTATAACTTGTCCCTGTGTATATTTGGTATGTCAAAATGTGTGAAAAAAAGTCTTTTATATTACATTGACTGCCTAAATTTCTTTTTCTTCCTTTTTCTTTTTGTCACAATATTTTGAGGTAGGGCAAACAAAAACCCGCAAGTTCCAAACTGAAAGAAAGAAGTGAGAGAGCACAGAAGTTCCTCATCCAGAAATTAGGTCATGAACGTTTGTGCTGTTTTATGCATTAACAGCTAACATGTAGGGAAGGCATCAATTTCCGTATGCAGTTGCCTATATTGAGCAATGCGTAACAAAAGCACAGTGCACTCTTTTCTGCTTCTCTGCAGTTACAGTAGTATTGAATCACTTCCTTGGTCCTTTTTATGAAACAGGGGCTGGTTTTGGAGAAAATTAAGTATTTAAAAAGTTTTATTTGAGATGGCACAAATTGATCCTATTCAATTTTCTGATTTTCAGATCTCAGTCTTTTCCAGTGCAGTTTATGAATATGTAGTTAGAGAGAATTTTTTAACTAATTTAGCAAGCCTGCTTACAATTGGCTTGTTTTTCTGTTGCTGCTTGTGAATCTTACAGAAATAGTCTACAAAGCATAAATTAAAAACAAAAAATTAAACAGTAAAACAGAAAACAATATTGGAAAATGCTTGTAAATAATTTCTCTCATTTCACCTGCTTTGCATCTGCAATATCTGAATTACTTGCAAAGAGGAAAAGAGTGCTGACTGTGAAATACCTGTCAGCAGTAAAGCTGAAGTGCTAATCCAGCAAAGCTGAAATATTCATACACTGAATTATACTGGGAGAAGTTATGTATCTTCCTGGATATTTGAGAAAATAATCAATCAATAGTGACTATCCATCCAAACTGTAAACCATATTCTGGATCGGTGTGCTAAAAATTCAAGTTGTTATCTGCATGTGAAAAGTATTTTCAGTAGCTGCTGGGTAATCTCAAATCTTATATGCAATTTTGTGCATCTGGGCTCTCCTGGGACCATTTTCATTACAGCCCAATAATCAAATTAATCCATTATCTGCACTTAGACTTTATCAAGACAAAGTGACATTGATTTTCAAGCATTACACAGATTGACAAAGCAGAGTGTGCCATTTGAATACAAGTATTTCCCTAAAGTCATATTATTTCTAAGATGCACAAGGCCTTTCTTAGTCTAGACCTGTTTCATGCTGAGTAGGCAGACTCATTTATAGAAAAAAATGTGTTGTATATAACACAGACATTGCATGTTTTAAAAAAATCTCACTTGGGTGACAGTTTTAAGACATTTAGCTGTGTAGATCACACTGATAGCATAAAAATACTGCAATTTCTTCCATGTTAGCATAAATTTATTAGGGTGCCCTCTTCCACACTGGGTACACGTATGATATACATACTTATGAAGAGTAGGATAATCCCTGCAGCAGTTTAAGAAGGTAAATAGGTAGCAAGCACCATCTACTCCATTATCCGGTGTCCCCCAGTAGCCAGTATTAGATACCTATCCAAAATATAAATCAAAAGAGGACACACATATAATATTTGTTCAAATGCTCGTAATATCCATCAATTTTTGGATTTTCGGAATCAAACGAGTGTTTTTTTTATTCAGTAGCCCATGGTGGCTTTCTCTGCCAAGATTTTGCTTAGCTGCTTTTTAAACATATGTAATTTTTTTCACACATAAAATGTGTGGTGTAAGACTTAATAAATTCAAAGTATTTTGGTGAAAAACAAAAAGCAGTCTAATCCCATATCTCTTCATGGTGTACATGTATTTATCAATGACTATAATATCTCTTTCAATTTGCCTCTTTCCAGTCCCTATCTATATAGTTCTTCTATATTTTCAGTCTTCTAAGACCATTCAGGATCTCATTTACTGGATAGCAGTATATCTGCCTAAATGCATCTTGAACTCTGTGCCTCCCTCAAAGCAAGAATCCTGGCCATGGCAAGACAATGGAGACACAGCTATTCACAAAGACATAAATTCAAGTGGGTTGTCGCTGTAAGAGAAGATGTGTTTGCCAATAGAGATGCCTTGCTAGCTAATTCCACGTGCCTGCCTTGCTCTGCAAAACAATCCCTCCACCCCACCCCCAGAATGCAGTGTGTGCAGAGAATGCCATGCTCAGCTGCTAAGCTTGTATTCAAGTCGACAGAAAACATGCATTGCTGTCATTTTGCAACTGAGCTTGAATGCTAAGCTCAGCTTCTATGACACCTCTATTGAGCACAAGGACCACTGCCAGCAATAAGCTCAGACTAAGAAGAGTAACTGAAATATTTATTCACAAACACAATTTCAAGCTAAACATGGTTGCTCTCTGCACATGCATTTCCAGTGGCATGGAAATGACTTGTTTCCTACTTGGTGTTATTTCTGCTTCAGTTGCTTGGCTCTTGCTTACATGCCTGAAGCCAGACTGTCAGAGAAACAAAGACCAGCTCCAGATCTTAGAGTCAGATGTGCTGTTGTCAGTCTGATCAATGAGCAAGGTGGAAGTCAGAGCAACCGTCTTGTACCGTGGCTCACAAAGCCGTGATTTATTGTGGCACTTCCAAAAGATAAATGAGGTCAAGTCAAAATGAATCTCCTAATTGAATTATCCAGTGCTCCAGATGGAGATGACCTTAAAAGCTAGACAATGCGGAGGAGATAAAATCTGAAAGAAAATCTGGTTCACATTGCACTTTAACCTATGCATCTTCCTGGGTTATTTATGATCCAATGAAACCAGCATCTGCTCTTTTTAACATCTAAGATAAACATTTTACTTCTGCTATTGAGCAGCTGGAAGCCCTTCTGCTGGAACAAGTGAAGCCTAAAGCTGTCTCCAAAGCCCTTGGCAGCTCTCAAGCAGTTCAGGTGGGATTCTCACACAGGGCTCAGTTGAAAGCCCAGCTATGACGCCTTGCTGCTGTACTCAGCAACAGGAAGAAGTGAGCCAGGGGATGCGGTGAAGCTGGGGATGTAGTGAGGCCAGCACTGCTTGGTCTAGGAGTGCACCTTGTGCTGTGCAGCACAGTGCAGCTGGGCTCTGTCCCAGGCTGCCACCCAGCTACCTGAGCAGTTGTGGACCCTACCTGTGGCTTCTGCTTGAGAACTCTTCCTGAGTGTGCCCAGCCTGTGGTATGGTCACTTGCATCTCTGACTCTGTGGCTGTTACCCACACAAGCAGTTCTGTAGGGTCAAGATGGCTAGCTGAATGCTTTGTAAATCATATGGCCCTGTCCTACAAAGAGGTCAACACTGGCTGACCTTTATGGCCATATCTTGTCACAAAGGCAGAGTCTGCCTGTGTGCTACCACACTGAGGAACTAAGGAGATCTAGTTGATCCTGAGGGATGTGAAAGCAGACAACAAGTTTTCCTGTCTTACTGTGAGGAAACTGAGTCAGAGAACTGGGAGGGCACGTAATTTCACTTGATTAGTTCACTATCCCAGACAATTTCCTCCAGACATTAACTGTCTGGAAAGCTAAAAAAAACCCAAAACACAACAAGCCAAAAAGGAACCTCATTTAATGCATTTTTGTTTACTTCCAGCTTCCTGCTGCAGAAATGATTGCTGTTTTAATTTGTTTAGGTAATAACATTACCCAAACTTTCTGCATAGTTGTTTTGGATAGTATTTTGATTAATATTACTCACCATGTGTGCATCGCTCACTTGCAATGCGAATTCACACCAATAAAAAGCATGAAAATAGTAATCGTTATAAATGCAAAATAGTGCAAATCAAATTTCTAATGGTGATGTTGAACATTAGAACTACTCAAGTTGAAAGAAAACCCATGCAACTCAAAACCTGCATATGATGGCAGTCAGATAGGGGAAGGAGGATTTCCCTGGGTTTATAACTGCCCACTGTAAAGTAGGCCAGCTAAAAGTCTCAAGCAGAAAAGAGACATCCTGACCTACAATGTCAACATGCCTTCTAGCTGGTGACTCAAAAAGAGTTTAGAATCTGATAGCTCATTTAATCTCTCATAATCCCTGTCATGGGTTCAACAGTAGCAGTCATTTTATTCCTTCTTAGTAGCTGGTGCAGTGCTGTGTTCTTGACTTTCAGCCTGGGAACAGCACTGATAACACCGATGTTTTCAGTTGCTGCTCAGTAGTGTTTGCTCTGACCAAGGACTTTCTGAGTCTCATGCTCTGCCAGGGAGGAGGGGAAGTCAGGAGGAAGCAGAGACAGGACACCTGACCCAAACTAGCCAAAGAGGTATTCCATACCACAGCACGTCATGCCCGCTATATAAACTGGGGACAGTTACCTAGAAGAGCTGGATCACTGCTGGGATGAGCTGGATATTGGTTGGCGTGTGGTGAGCAGTTGTATTCTCTCCCCTTGTTATTTCCCTTATCATTATTATTATTGATGGTAGCAGCAGTGGTTTGTGTTATACCTTAGTTCTTATCTCAGACTTGGACTGTTCTTATCTCAACCTGTGGGAGTTATGCTCTTTCGATTCTCCTCCCCATCCCTCCTGGAACAGGGAGGGAGAAAAGGGGGGGAAGTGAGAGATCAGCTGTGTGGCTGACAGAGCTTAAACCATGACACTCCCTGTTCTTTTCCCCTAGAGTGGTAGGAAAAGGTACAGAGTCCTTTTTCTCATTATTTTAGAAAATATTTGAGTGTTGTTATTTTAGATTAATCTTGTTAGTAAGAAATGAAATGAAAAAGAGCAGATATTAAAAAATGCTGGTATTGTGTCAGGTGCCAGCTGAAAGTGAACGCATTCCAATACTCTACATACTCTCCTTTCTTTTCCTTTGAAAAGTATATTTCTGTTGGTTATGCTGAACTCACTGTGAGCTGCTTGAAAATTAGCTAAATATCACATCAACATTTAAAGAGCTTCAGGCTTCTTCATATCCCTCCCACGATCCCTGAACCAAGTTTTCCGTAAAGAAGAGATTTGGCATATATATCAAACGCAATATGTATAGATTGCATAGAAGTCTCTTCAAATCAAAACTTTAGGGAAAGGCAATGGATGACTTTTTAAAATCATTGAATAACACCCGAGAAAGGGTTATTTCATAGTACTGAAAACATGCCAATGCTTTTTTAATCTACCTGCATGGTACAAGCACATACCACATAGATCAAAATACTACAGGAGGTTCAGCTTAAAAAAAAAATAAAAAAAAAACCCAGGATATTAAACATTTGGCTTTTAAACCACTCATTGAAACAATGCACACCAACCACTCATGTGACAAGCCACCCCTGGAGTTCAGTTTTACACATATCAAATCGAGAAATACTGAACAGTCCTCAGCAAAGAGGTGTTTTGAGTATTTTTAACAACATAACTGAGCCCTAATGCGTGCAATCACTTTGCAGACTGTTCTTTGTACCTGTTCAGTATTGAGCCAAGTCGAAAGATGAAGGGTCTTATAGTGGTTAAAGCAGGATATATTATTTCCCAACAGTGAATTGGGTTCAAGACACACAAGACGGGAAAGCAGAAAGATATCTATTTTCATTGAACAGCACTTTCGTGCACTCAGAAGCTTCCTAGGTTGTTTAAACCATCAGGATTTGAAGTTTTCCATTTGCAATCCAAATTACAGACCATCAATTCTCTAGCAATGCAAAGCCATGAATACTGGATGGCACTTGAAATCACGTCTAGCTCAATTCCTAATGGGAAGTCAATCAACGCATTTATTTCAGTCTGTTTCAATGCACAGGCATCTATATTATTGTTTTCTGAACATGTACAGACTCCTTAGAAATTTCATGCATATATATGAAAAGAGATATATAACATACATGGATTTCCTATCTTGGTCATCATTTCAGGGCCCCTGAGAAGTGTGCATACATTCACCCTGCCAACATATGCACATTGCACAGTTCACTGTTGAAAATTATGTGTCTTCTTTTTTCCTAAGATAAAGAACTTTCCTGCATCTCTAGCAATATGTATTCACAGAGCAGTGGATTAAGGATGATCCATCTTTCCAGGCTTGACTTGCTTGGGATTGTTGATTGATGAGTGCTGAGGGGAGGTGAGTGCAATTCTATTTTACCTTCTTTTCTGAAATGAGCTAACAGTCCTCTGGGCCTCTTGGGTGTCATACAGTAAACTACAGAGGTGCATCTGTAATTTAGGTATTATTGTTTATTATTTGTTATTTATATTTCTTGGTTTATTATTGTCTGCAGACAGAACACTGTACAGGATATAGTAGCTGCAGATATACTGTTGAGATTAGGCTATGGATATAATAACATAACATTTTAAAGTTTCAGGATACTGACACTTTGGGATGGGTTGTACTTTACAGGCACTCCAAGCAGATCTGCTGAGTGCATCCTTAGTTGCTTGTGGCTGGACAATGTTTGTGCAGCTCTCTTTAGTAAGGACTGTAAGCACTACTGAACTCAATGGGAAACTGGTTGATAGCATAAAAGGATTGGATCTAACCCTGGATTTTTAGTAGAAAACAATCAAAAAAGAAAATAAAATATAAATTTTCCTAAATTTATATTTTAAGTATCTGCCATGGATGGAGAAAGTTACAATTTTGGCCCATGTGAATATATTTTATGCTTACCCATTTTTTTTCTTCTGTTTCAGCTACTTCAGCATGTTTGAAAGTGCAAAGCTGCAAGGGATTAAAAGCATGGTAGAAGGCACACCCACAGTTTCCATCCATTTTTATAGACAGTAATATCCTTTTGATGAGGATATTTTAACAATTTTGATAAAACCTTGTATTCTTCTCCAAAATTTCATGGGATTTTGTAGGAAGCTCCACAGACTGCAGGCAAGTACTGAATCCTGTTAGACACAGCTGAGATGAAAAGTACTCCACTTCTTGCTGTGTAAAATGAATCATCTATGTTTTCTCTGTTACAGTACTAGGGTATCCAGGAGCAATATAGCCATATGCTATAAAAAGTTTTGCATACTCCATTTCAAAGGCAGACAGTAAGCCCCTATAGAAATGTTTGCAATATCTGTGGGATTCAATGGAGGTTTGCAGTCCCAATTGGATGGGGCAGCAGGAATGAAACACTGAAGTTCTGCAATGTATAATCAAACTACAGAAAGAGAACAGTTAATCTTAAATTCAGGTGGACCTTCTTCATGTGGGGATGATTTATCTTGCAGTAATCATATAGTGTGCAAGGCAGTTTGCTAGTTACTAATGTTCAGATTTGCTTTATTTGCACTCTACATCCTCCCATTTATTTCATTCTGATGCCTCTATGCTTTTGATCTTCACAGCTGGAAATGGGTTCACATAGGCAACAGGTAGAAGATAATGCAGAGATGTAGTGGAGAAAAAAAGCAGAAACCACAAAGAAAGTCGTGCATGCAATTCTACTGTTAGCCTGCCCACAGCAAATTCACTGTAAGTTTGACACGGTTTGTTATTAGAGCAGGACAAGCTCACTTCTCTAACTCCGCTCAGGAGAAAGTCTTGTCTGGAGCTTGGACAAAAGTAGAAACAGTGTACTCATAGCTTTAGTTGGGAAATTAGTGTCCTTGGCCTGAGCTCAGTTTCCTCTTATATATACTGACAATGACAAGGCCCAAAGAGAACACCTTGGCCTTGGCCTGGGTTTCCTCATCAGTTCAGACCAGCAGAAGTCATTCTTTCAGGCTCAGAGCTGGTCAGAGAGTCACTGCCGCCCCTCCTGGTGGCTTTTCTTTCCTTATGTCCCACTTCTTCCGATGTGCTGCCCCAAGTCAGGGACCTGATTATCTATTTTAGTGAAAAAAAAGGTGGAAAGCAGTAGCAAATGCTGCAATTGTCATCATTGTATGAGGACACTGTTTATGAGGCTGAAATTGTTCTGGTTTCTAGATGTTTCTGATGAATTACATTCACACCACAGTGGCCAAATATTAGAAGTTTCTGTGTAGAAAACTAGCTAAAGTGTGGAAGAAAGCAAAGAGGACATAGGATACATAGGAAGTTGATAGAAAAAGTGAGAGGAAGGAAAAAGCAGCTAAAATAAGCATGGGTGAATAGGGAGGAAATAATATGAAGCTTTGAGTAGATAACAGAATGCCTCAAGAGAAAACAGGAAGAATAACACCAGCAGAAAAATGGTAGGAAAAATGGGAAAAACTGAAAAACAATGAAAAAGGGTCACTGCTGAGAAATTTCTGACTATCTGTAAGCAAAAGGACACAAATGTGAAAACTGGAGATAGGAAGCGTGTTATGGCTGATGTCTATGAAATGGTAACCTCTTTTATTTCCCTGTTATGACAGCAGAGGGAAATGAATACTATTCCACCAGTAGCATCTACATACCATAGTTTTTTAATTTTAGCTCTGTTTCCTTTGCGTACTTCAGAGAACTATAATTAGCTTTTAACAGGGTCAGCATCTCTCAGACTGCAACATAATTTGGGCAACAAAACCACTTCACGGTACACACCTTAATGACTATATGAAATAGTCATGAAGTCTGCAAGCTTCATCAGCCTTGCTAATGAGACCTTGTGACATTTTTGGGAACCTAAGCCCCATTAAGTGCTAAGAGAAGATTAAGCTATCTTGGGCCTTGGGGTAATAAAGGCGTAGGATGGGCACTCAGTGCTATAAACTTCACACCCAAACATCTGCATACTGAGAAAACCACATAGAAGAGGGCAGCAGGAAAGTCAAAATTCTGGAGTGTGAAGGAGAATGTGCTTCTTTTCTTCCACAGCTCCTTACTGTGCCTTGACAGGAGGAGACTGAATACATCTATGATTTCAAAAAGTGCTATGAAACTTTCAATCACCATAGGCAGCAAGAGACTAATTTTTCCCATCTCTGGATGCCGTCATCTTTTATATAGCATTTATTGTCATTATATCTGAATGTTGTCATCTAAGAGGCAGTTGTATTTCCCCTAAGAGGAATAAGAAAGCACGAAGGAAATCCAAGAGTTTGTGAAAGGGAGTTTGTGGCAGTGAGCTGGCTCAGTTGAATAAGCATGCCTTGCAGCACACAGATCTGCTTCTGTAACAAGCACAAACACTTAAAACTGTATCTTAATGAGAGTCTGAAGTGCTTCTTTTACCCTTGCAAGTGGCTGGTGGACTTGGAGATCTCTTTTTTTTTATTTCAAACTTTACCATACAGCCAGTTTCCCACAGGTCTGCTATCAGCAATAAGCATAAACCAGCCAAAGTAGAATGCTTCACATTCATCTTGCCTAGAGGCACAGACTGCTTCATATTTGCTGGAGCCACGGCCTTCCCTGCAGAGCTTCCCTGACTGCACATCCCTGAGAGAGAAGTGTGCAAGCTGTAGCCATGCTAGGTGTGTCAAAGGGTTTACCCCATTGCCTGCAGTGAGGGACAGAACAGACCACTCCCATCAAACAAAAAAAAGGGGTGACGAAGAGACATACACGCGTTGACAGGCAGCTTGATACATGGATGGAAACTATCATGACATCAGCTTTCATTCCCAAGAATTAGATAGGGGACAGATGTTATGTGTATATGTAGATTTCCCAAGGGAGAAAAAAGGAATGGTGAAGGAAACAGGTTATAACAAAGTAAATAAAACTGTGTAGCTATACAGCAATATCTCAGATTAAAATGTGCTCAGAAACCATCTATTTCCACAGGGGAGATGTGAGCTGGATAGAGTCTAAACCGACATCCATAATTTAGAAAAGGCACCAGTGAAGATTAGTACGCACCTTGTGGTAAGATGCTTTGTGGTCTTTAAAAGGTAAATTTTCAGCACAGCCAACTAAAATGTGAGGGCTTAGTCATATGTCATCCTGAAAATACATCCTGTTTATGTTAATATTTAAATGTGTGAATAGAAGAGCCTATGCCGGGGCTTAAATAGAATATCTATGTTAGAATATATGAAGAATAAAAGACTAATACAAATTAACTAAAATTTCACGAAAATAAAAAAGTTAGGTCATACTCCTGCTGGTTGCAAAGCTCAGTGTCTGCTTTGCTCTGAGCCTTTGATGATAGGTTTGTTACTTCTTTCAGCCACAGAAGTGATTTCTGAATGGAGACAGGACATTTCACAACAGGCATTACACTTACCCCTCTCCCTGCAATCCTCCATTCCTGGTGGTGTGCGTCTGATAGAGCTCTTGCATTTCCTTGTTAGTGATATCCTCCAATCTTTGCCATGATTCATACAACTTCTGTCATATCCATTGGCAGTATGTTACGGCATAGCAGAGTACTATGGAGGACTGACTGGAGTAGCAGTGTAACTTCCAGGAAAAGCTTAGATGTCAAACAGCTCAGGCTTCTATGGAAATGAATTCATAAATTACATGAATTCAGGCTGCACTGATAGCTACATATTTTTAATAGCTAATGTTCAGTTTACAGTGTTGATTTTGGTTTGTCTTTTGGTTTTAAGATTTGAACTTAAAACGAAAATATGTGGTGATTTCCAGTAACTATACAAGCTGCCTGCAAGCCTAAAGATAGCCTCATAGGATCTGGGAGTGATTGTGAATGAGACAGAGGGCAAGAGAGAAATGTATAAATAAACTCTGGACTGCTGTTGAAGGCTCAAAAATTTAGAAGAACCTAATGCTGAATTTCTTACAGCAGCAGCAGTTGAACTCCCTATCTATGAGATTTTAAGAAATAAATTATAGTTATCCTACCCTATTGGAGCACTGCAACATATGAAACAATAACAACATCCAGCTCCTCACACTGTGTAAGTTGTTCTACAATACTGCTTCTGCTGCAAACATTAGATCGAGGGAGCACTTTATGAAGACTTGAAGCAATGAAGCTGGTGAGGGAACTGGAGCACAAGTCTGATGAGTAATGGCTGAGGGAACTGGGGGTGTTTAGTCTGGAGAACAGAAGGCTCACGGGGAACCTTATTGCTCTCTACAACTGCCTGAATGAGAATGGAGAGAGAGATAGGTGTTGGTCTGTTCTCCCAAGTAAGAACTGTTAAGAGAAGAGGTAATGGCTCCTGGTTGCACCAGGGGAGATTTAATTTGAATATTAGGAAAAATTTCTACACAGAGAGGGTGCTCAGACATTGGAATAGGCTTCCCAGTGAAGTGGGGAAATCACTGTTCCTGGAAGCGTTCAGAATGCATGTAGATGAGACCCTTAGCAACATGGTTTAGTAGTGGCCTTGGAAATCCTGGGGCAATGGTTGGACTTGATGATCTTAAGAGTCTTTTTCAATCTGATTTATTCTATAATTCTATGTCTCTGTACACAGAGCAGCAGCAGCTGGGCTGCACTCCTTGGGGCACTTTTGTCCTTAGGCAGCACGATATTGCCTCCTCCAGTAACTGAGAGAGGAGCAGGACGTTACTGATTACAACACGTACTTATAGAAATGCCTGCAAATAAATGAACACTGCTTCCACTTCCATGTGACTAGTGGATAGATGATTAATGCACACTGGTATGGCTGGATGTTTTCATTATCCCTGATGCAACATTAATTGTTGCTCTTCCCACAGCTGGTACCAGGGCTTAAATAGAGTTAATAATAATGTACATGGTGCTCTCCATTCTGGTCACTTTAAACAGGTGCAAGGCCTCTAACCTGTCCAGAGGTTGTATCCTGTACATTGTACCCTGTACAAGCCATTTTACCCTCTTATATTCAACCTTTTGTACCACCTTTTGCCTCACTAAAGAAACTGAGGCTATCTGATTGCAACTCTGTGCAAATGTAAAGGATGCTGAGACTAGGAAGGGGTGAGGAGAGGTGTTGAGTGTTTTTTATGGTCTCCTTTTTTTTGCCTTGGTACCCAAATCAATAATTAGAAGTTGGTATTAAGAAGCAATAGATCAAATGAAGTAAAAATTGTCACTGTACTGAGTCAGCTTTTCACCTGCTGTGGGAGGAATGTCTCTGACTGGGCTGGAGACAGAGACCACTTTGGTGCTAAAAGGAAGGCCTGGAACAGATCCCCATGGTGGGGCTATCACATGCACAGCCAGTTTGTGAGCAACACGAGATGAAATAGCAGCTGGAAGGAGGAGGACTGATAGGTAAAAGAGACTTATGGTACATGGCCAAGACCTGAGGGATGATGCAACACAAGGGCCCTCAAATTTTTGGTCCTACCCAAAGGTTCTCCAGTTCAAACACTATCCATTTTTGAACTGAACTTAATTTGATCAGTTCATTAAAATTTTGAAGGGTAATTCCATTTTTAGCATTGGCTTAGCAGATTTAAATACAGATATTGGCGAAAGAGCAAGTTAAAGTAATTGAGTCTTCCTGGTTCCTTTCTTTAGCTTTATTGTACTTCATCCTTGTAAGATTACATTTCCATTCACTCATTAAACAAAATACAGATTTTTAAAAGAAAAATGCAGCATTGTCTGAAGTATCTTCTGAAATTTGTCTGAAAAGAATTATGGGAGACATAATTACAAAACCCTCAAGTTGAAAAGCTTTATAGTCAGGCACTGACCACAAAACCTGCTGTCCAAATTCTTATCTCAGAGCATCATAAATCTAATGTAATACCATGGTTTTAATGGAGTTACTCTAGTTTTAGACAACAGTAACTGGGAATTGAAATTGGAACTCTGCCTTTAATTTTGTTCAAAAATGTGAAAGTAGAAAAAAGTATGCTTTCAACATTGAGTCCCCCAGGAATTTAGAGGGTCATCACATTGAATCATTTTCCCAATTGCTTTGCATGCCTTCCCACAAGAAAATGCAACTCGCAAAACTGTCAGTGTTCTGTCAGCTCAACTAGAAAGAGAAAAATAAAGCATTGTTTGTCTGACATACACGTACAAAGATTGAACATAGGTGTGAAACATTTGCAGTGTGACACATTTGATAACCTTCTTTACAGCAGTACTATGAAGCTGGATTAGATATTGTCAAAGGCTTTTTAAATGTGCAGGTGAAATATGACAGCTATCACATCAATCATCATCATATAAGGTCTTCAGGTTAATAGCAGAGCTCTGGGTATGTGCTTTTTGATCTTTGCCAAGATTGAAGACTCAGGTTTAGATTGCAGCATAAAGGCACGGTGCTGAGAGAATCTGTGGTGAACATCTACTACCCAGGATGTGGTTAGAGGCCTCAGCATCTTTCACAGTGGTGTGTTTAGTATGACGGCTTGCCTGCATAGGGACTTACCCTTGATTAACTCCATGTGCGGACATCCTATTCCAAAATAGTGGGTGGAGGACAGGGCCTTAGGCTGGAGAAGCATTGTCTTTCCCTCAGTATTATCCCTGGCCTTGTCCCCAGTGCTGGGTCTCTACATCTGCTGAGGAAGCTGAGGACAATCTGGCAAGTGAACACAAGGATAGCCTCCCCAGGCAGTAGAAAGGACCCATAGGTTGGGATGCTCACTGAAACAAAAGCCTGGCATGACTGCTTCTACATACAGCACTGTGGCAGGCTTCCTCAGATTGCTATGCATGAGAAGAAAAATTGAAACCAGCTGTGTCAACATGTGCCATAAATAGAATACATTTCTCAGGAAAACAGCCAGCAAAAATAGAGTACAATGATCTTTAGCTCAGTATTTGTATATTACTAATGCCAGAAGAAAGTGTTAGAAGGGACAACGGAAGAGCATTATTCTTATTAGAAGAAGTGATTAATAGTGATGTTGACTGTGGTATTAGGGGATTATAAGCCTTGACAAAGGAAAAAAAGTCTGTGACAACAAATGAAAATTCAAGAGCAGCATTATCGTTACTGGGAATAGCTTGAATCTCGATAGCCCTGAAGAGTTTAGCAGGGAATCCACCCGCTGTGGCATGTAGCCAAGGGTTGCGTATAAACCTCAAAATTCTTTAGGGAAGCAGTTTATAAAACTGAGTGAAGAAGAGACTAACATGTTTTATTAGAATCTCTTCTGCTGGATTGTGGAATTGAACTGGTGGATCCCCAAAGGAAAGACACAGCCCATTCCAATAAGTAGGCCTCAGAATGACCTTATGGCTGTAACCTTCCTAGGTTTAATTTTTGCAGTATGCATTGCTGGGTGTTTCCTTTGTTGTTATGGGAAGGTCATTCATCTAGCAGCTGAGCACACCTTACAACAGTCGTGTGGAGTTTATTACGGAAATGTTTGCAGCAGAAGAGTGAAAGGCAAGACCAGTGCATTTTGAGAGACCCTTTACCTACCTGTTTGTGCTACTGAGGCCTAAACATCCATGGATTTTTCCTTTCCAGTGCTGCAAGCAGTGAGATGTAAGCACACAACTACACTGTTTTATTGAGATATTTTCGCAAAGGATAAAATTCCTATTTCCAGTATGCACATTAGAGAAATAGTCTCTCCTTAAAAAAATAAGTAGGGGATTTCTGAGCTAGTCTTATTCTTCTCTATCACCTCTGTGATGAAAGTCTCCAAAGAGGTTGTTACTGTCTGTAAATAGATTGGTTTTATTGTTATGCCATGCAGAAGAGTCATGTGGATTTATAGTGAAGGTGGGGAACAGGCATCCAGCCAGCCCCATGGCATCACCACTGACTGATAGCATGGCCCCATTTCTTACATCTCTTCTAGCAGACTTGAGTAGCAAATTCACTAGGTAAAGTAGAATACAATATTGCACAGTTCTAAAGATAATCGTAACGTGTTAAATTCACTAGGCTGTGATAAGAGGCAGTCAAATAATTATTCATTTTAAGTAATGCACCTCATTATGCATGTAACAGACCTTCTGCGTGAGAATTAAACACATATGAAAGGTAATTCCAGTTACTTGTTCCTAACTTGCAGTTGTTTCACTAATGAAGTGTGTGTAGGCATCTTAGTGAATAGTTTTGAATAGTCTATGCAAAATTTTGATATGTATGATTGCTTTTGACACAATCAAAATCACATGGTATCATTGCAGTTTACTCACAGCACATGTGTGTTTGGGGGTCTGAGCACCAGCAGTTGGAGTCAGATCACTTGTCATTGGGCCTGTCTGTCCATGGTCCAGCAACTGGGACAAGTGAGCACATGCAAGTGAATTGGAACCACTAATAAGTGTCAAGGAAGACTCACTGGTGAGTAGGTCAGGTGGCCTAGGACCCACTCTGGGACAAGTTTTTCCTGATAGTTACTGGAGCATATGCTAAGGCTTTATTTGGTAATACCAGATCTGGCTCATATTTATAATGCTATACCCCAAAAGGTGGCTTATTTCTAATTTCAATTCATGGAGAGATTATTGATGCATATTGCTATGAGGTAACTGATAGAAGGAGGGGTAATGGTTTTAAACTGCAAGAAGGTAGATTTAGATTAGATATTGGGAAGAAGTTTTTCTCTGTAAGGGTGATGAAATGCTGCAAAAGGTTGCCCAGAGAAGCAGTGGCTGCCCCACCCCTGCCAGCGTTCAAGGCCAGACTGGATGAGGTTTTAAGCAGCTTGGTCTAGTGGAAGGTGTCCCTGCCTATGGCAGGGTGTCAGAACAAGAAAATCTTTAAAGTTCCTTCAAACCCAAACCGTTCTATAGATCTATGGTTGTACAAATTAATACACTATTCCAGCATGAATTGAAACGTCTGATTTTATGGCCTTTAGGAAAAGAGAGGTGCGTAAGAAAATGAGAAATCCTATCTTTTCTATAAAAATTAAAAAATGGAGTGTTATCTAAAGAATGATATTGAAAGTACCATTAGCCCTTATAGAAAATCTAGGTAGTTGGATTTGAGACTGAATTTTCTCCTAATTATTCAGGGGCTGGTATTCCTACATTTGAGAGCTAGCAGAGCAAACAAGCACCTTCTGAAATCTGGTCAAGAGACCAAAGGAGTATTTTCTAGGTAAAAAGAAGAGAAGGCAAATCCATTACTGAGTACTTAATGCTTTGTATTTTAAGAACTGATTTTTCCCAGGCTTGCTATAATTTCTCTGAACATCTGGTTAAACTTATTAGGTAGCACGTACAAAATTTGGTAACAGCCAAGAAAGATACTGTAATGGAGGTCACTCTGAAAAAAAATCATCAATTCTGGTTTGCATGTTAGACAATTTTTAAACTGTGTAGTTGTATGAATGTGTTGGACCTCCTTTTTATTTTGCACTTCATACAAACTGACCTGCCATGCTCTTGTGGAGTCCCAAATATTTTTTAGTAAAAGAATCTTTTCAAGATTGGTATGACACTATTTTAAATTGACATTCTTAATTTTTCCTCAGGAGATTTTGGACCTTTTTATCTTTATAATCCTTTATTTCCTGGGAGACATTTTCTGTTGTGACCCTAGCTGCTAGAAATTCTCCAGGCAAAATACTGAGTTTGCATATTAATTGGGCCATCTGCATTTGATTGATGACACAATGAAGCCCTTAAAGTATCTATTATTTTAGTCTATTTAATATTTCACTGTGGCAATTCCCAGTATGAAGTAATGAATATGCTTCTGAAACATTTGGCCTATATTCTGTGCTTTAGATGATGCACAGAGAAATGTCTTGGTCATAACATGTGACACATCAAGAGAGGCTCATGCTAATCACAGCTGGAATATGTTTATAATGCAATAAAAAAGACAGTCCTAGAGAGAAGAACGAGTATCATCCAATGCTCTTTGAAATCTCCTGTCTTGTGATGCAGCTGGGTATTTGGGTGTTGCCCACAGTTAACAAAGCAGCCCGTAGCACCACACTTGAGGTAGATGTCTCCCCAATATGAGATGTGTCAGACTTGGCAGTTCTCCAGATGGCAAAAGGCTGCAACCACTCTTTACAAGTAGTTTGCACCTGTATTTGAATGCACTGATCTCTTTTCATCTTCCAAAAATGTCTGCAAGGTGATGGGGCAGTTTTAAACTTTACGAAATCTTACACATCGTGGATACGTAGAGCCGCCACTGTTAGGTATATCTGCAAAGCTTCCATGAGAGATGATGGCTTTTTTCTGCTCATAAGATGAGGGTTATATTTTTTCATGTGTTTGTGAGAAATCACCTTTAGTAACAGCAGTTAGTTCAGTGATATGAAAATACACACAGTAACAGAGGAGCTATTCCAGAGAACCTCTCTATTTCCTCCTACACCACCTGAGCCGCTATTTACAAGGTGGTACAATAGGCTTCTGACATAAGCAGTCTTTAATTAAGTCTGACCTAAGCTTGCCACACTAATGGATTTGTTGGTCCATGCTTTATGTTCACAAGAATGCTGCAGCATCATTTCTGTGACCTCTTATGTTCAAGCTTCTGCAAGTCTTTAACTAAAGTATGGCACTTTTTACACATTGGTTCATGACAGAGGTGTATTTTTGGCTGGGGTTTTGAAAGCTGTACATTTTTCCTTTTAGAAATGTATAACTGTAACAACTTCCACGGAAAGCATTTGCTCATGAAAGTCAGCAGAAAAAAGGAGCAGTAGTACCCAAAGTTTTACATGCTTTCAGGCAGTGTCTGTATTTGCAATTCGATGTGAAGAGATATTTTTTCCTCTGTTTACCATGTGCTAGTTGTATTCTCCAAGCAGTTTATGTGTTTATCAGATTTCCTTCAAACGAAACTAAATCAGACATTCCACTTCACTGCTAGCATAATTAGGTCACACACCCATATGTGAGCCTTGCTTGCGAGTTGGTCAGCAAGATACTGCACAAAGGAGAGGCTCCAGGTCAGCAAGAGCTCTCATGGCACTCCAGCATGCATTTTACATGCCTGGCGTCAGTCACTAGCCATTAACTTTGGTAAACTAGGTAACCTAAATAACATGTTTCAAATTATGCTTGCAGAGTATTCTGATAAATTACAGAACCTGAGTCATGTTACAACACTACCTGTAAGTAATGGAAGTCTCTTTAAAGCTATTACAAAGGCAATGATATAATCTCTTTTAGAAGATGATGGGCTGGGTTCCTCATTACTGTAACACCACTGAAGCCCATAGAATTGCACAAATGATGAATTAAGTGCACTATTGATTTCTGAAGATCACTACTTAGATCTAGTTTTTAGATCATCTGAATATATTACACCAGTGAAGATGCATACAGCTACTTACAGTCTTTACTGTTTAGTTAGTGTACATCTCCTAGTCACTCAGCCAACAATGTATTCATTCACTCAGTTTGCCTTGTGGAAAGCTGGGAAGACACATGATAAAAAACATTGCTCAGAGAGGAGCAATGAAGACTGCATGTGAAAAACACTTTACTATAATACATTGCCCTTTTCTACTTTCTTCTTGTTTCTTTCTTTCTTTTTTAAGCAATGTACTCAAAAATCTCTGATGGTCTTTCAAATTACTCAAGTTTTGATGTCAGTTTCAGGATCCAATAAAAGACAAATGGAAAATGTGTGACTTTAAAAGGGCATGTAGTAGCAGAACAAGGGGGAATGACTTTAAACTGAAAGAGAGAAGATTTAGATTATGCATCAGGAAAAATTTTTCATTCTGAGGTGGTGAGGTGCTGGCACAGAGCTCATGTTCATTTTCTCATCGACCAACACCCCCAAGTCCTTCTCCTCAGGGCTGCTCTCAATCTCTTCTCTGCCC
>JAOEHY010038846.1:0-26426 GCA_025447955.1 Psilopsiagon aurifrons | reverse complement strand
GGCCACAAGTCAAAAACACAGCGCTGCACCAACTACTAAGAAGGGGAAAAATGACTGCTACTGCTGAACCCATGACACCATCTTACCAATCTTTCCTAGTTTAGTGCAAATACAGTTATCTTTAATAATGGCTACAGGAATATCCGCAAATTCATGCAATTCCAAAGCTCTGTAGATTCCTTTAGGATGAAAATATAAGGGGTGTGTTGCTTGTTAACAGTAACAAATTGCATAGATCCCATTGGGAAATAAAAGGATATATTTTACAGTGTTTTGTCAGCTTACCCACTCCTGAGTTTTCACTCAATTACAGAATTATGCTCTCATTGATATAAGCTTAGCACAAAGAGTACTGAACAGGGCTGGAGAGAGGTGATCCCAATTACTTACAAACAGTAACTGTCGTCTCATCATAACCACATTAAATTTTAATTTGCTGCTGCCAGCTTGTTAAAGTGCCAGTTCCACGTCTGCTTGTTAATGAATTAAAAGAATAGTCATGCACCTACTGCTTTTATAACTCCTAAGTTAATTCTGCTGCAGCTTGAGGTATGTCTTCAGTACTCTGCAGTCATGCTGAACTCTTTGAAGTGCCCAGTGAATGGGAAATTAACATATCAGAACAGCTTCACTAGAACCAAAGAAAATGCTCATTTAGAACACTTTAATGTCAACCATCTAGAAATGTTCAGTGAAAGGAGATACGAAGTGACACCACAGCTTCAGAGTGCACACCAGTAATCAACATGATGTGATGTTTTTGCTATATATCTTCAATTTGTGGAAGGTGAGAAGAGAGAGACAGCTTTTCACAGGGAGGCTAGTCTTCCTACTTGGTTGTGACATGAACGCTCCTTTATCATCATGGAGCTAAGGATGACAGTGCCAGCAGAGGGGCATGCAGACAACTGTGTAAGCTTGCATACTGTAGCTTCATCCTGCAAAACTCCAGGTAGAAGAACTTATCCTGAACACACCATCTGATATAGGGAACACTACAGCAAGTATGTGATGTCAGTACAAGTTCCCATACTTCCATTATAGGGATTATGTTCTGCTCTGGAAAGTTTAGAGACTCAAGATTGCTTACTTTAGGACTGTTTCACTATTACCATTATTTGCTATTGCTGGTACCATAAATAAGATAGTACTCAGATCACTCAGATCTGACTTTAAGAGAAAAGACTTTATGAACACCCACCAATTTATTCATTTGGTGTGACAAAATTCTAACCTGGTGCCTTGGACACATGTTGACTCTGATCACAAGTCCTGCCTTGCTTATTTCCATCGTTGCAAGTTTCCCGATTCTGTAACAAAAAAGGCAGCCAATTATTTCTCTCTTACAATGCTACTCAATATTTTGCCTGGGATTTCTACTAAGAATAATTTCCTGGTAGCAAAGTTTTCTGTAGCCTAAGAAATCCAGGAAGAATCAGTAAGAATCGTTATTACCATGGTGTTCAGAGGCTGCACACAGCCTCTGTGATCAGTGTGCCATTGATGCCTGCTGTACAAGGCTAATCATCTCTGAGTTTGTGTACATTCATAACTGCTAAGATCAAGTGCTACAAATCTTCAAGAACAGCAACATAAGCAATAACGTTATTCTCAAGCAGACTTGCAATGGAGAACATGCTTCTGAAGTTAAATAAGTTTCGTGGTATTGTTTTTTAAAGTAGAGATATCTTATCTAAGTAGAGCTGTAGCACATCCAGATCTATTCATGTGCTTTCCAAGTTTTTCAAACTTCAAAGTAATTTAAAAAAGCAGCTCACGTATTAACCAAAGTCTAGCAGGAGGAGGCATCACATATCAATGCATCAAAATTTCCTCAAGTAGAAACCACAACAAATCCCTAAAAATCTCAGTTCTTGGCAGTAATTTTCCAAGGCTTCTGCATGCTCAAGTGCAGAGGAGCTGCCGAAGGTGGTCACTAGGTTTTCACCCACTGAAGGAGGCATTGAATTTAGTTCTCAAAATCTGCTGGTAAGACCCCTACTTGTTGTGGTAACAGATAGACTTTTCAATGCTATCTGACTACTTCTATAATACTCCAAGAAAATATAATATGAAGAGAGGCAAAGCCAGTTAGAAAACGGATTCTTTTTGTCATGTCCTTCACTTGGGAAAAAGAATATTTTGGTTCGTCACGTTTTACTGTTTCACAACTGACATTCCTGCTTAAATCACTTTCCTTTGCTCAGATTGCATAATCTAGGAAGTACCTTTTTTCAACAGAAGAGAACATTACTTGGGTGGTGCAAGTAGGGTCGATGACATTATAATATTGACTACAGGGTATGAATGTAAGCATACAAGGATAAACAGAACAGTAAGATCCTTCAGAAGTCTTAACTTCAGTCACTGCTCCAGTAAAGATATTCCCTATTTAATCTTACATAGGTTAGCCGGAGCATTGGTAGCAGTCTAGTTCCGATACCATACAATCTAAGTGGGGACTATAACCCCACAAAAGATGTTTGGAAAATAGTTGAGCACTTCGAACCACCCTGAATATGATCTTGCCGTGAGTACCCTAGCACTTGAGCTGCAACTGCTAAATTTCCCCACACTTATATAGCCACAACAGTAGATGTAGCTTTAGAGGAGTGCATGTGCAGTTAAACACACTCAGTCCTGCTAACAGGGTCACAGTTGGTCCCTTCAGGTACTTCATATTATCCAGGCCATTCAAAAATTGTTTTGAAAAAATTCATATTTCACTGTCTCTGAGTGGCAATAAAAATATATTGGGTAAAATCCCACCAAGCTTTCAAGCCAGCCTTCAACTAATGTAGAACAGGCTTGCCCCATGCAACACTTGAATGAAAGAAACCATTATGTATGTGCTGTAATGGTTTGTTGTTGTGTATTGAGACTTTCTGAGCCACTTTTATTAAGAAAAATATTTAGGTTTTATTTTTAGCATCCCATCTTTGATTGGAATACTTATAGGTGGCCTGCTTCTTCTGAGCTTCTAACACACAGTGCTCTTGTACCATTCCTTCTGCTGAAGGCACTTGTTTGGCTTAATCCAAGTGAAGATCTATTATGACTTTGATAAAAATCATGTTCTATGTAGTCCTCTTGCCACAGTGATACAGAAAGTGGGGGGTTGTGCTTTACTACAAGTACTATTATTGTTGACATCAACAGGAGTTACAACTTTGCAAAGAACATCTTACACTGTAACATGCACAAGTAAAGTTGGAGCAGCTGATCAGTGTATTTGTAATCTCGTTTAAAATAAGGTTAACAGTGGGAAAAGGGTTTCTCTTCATTCTCTTTGTAGATTGGACACTTTGCATAAGCAGGGATACTCCTTAGGCATGGGGCTAAGGATACTCCTTAGCTCTTAGGGGCTTGTTATCAAAGCTGAGGAGAGGTACATTGTTGGTTAACCAAGAATTAACTTGGTTTTTGTAATGATCTCTGCTGAAAAGCTCTCTACCTCAGAGTAGGTATGTAATCCAGAGGGTAATGTTTGTTCTACCTGTTACTAATTAGGGAAGTTGCAATTTGCAGCAGAAAATGTCTATATTCTTCTATCTCACTGAGAATCTAGGAGAAACAAGAATTAAACTTTCCTGTATTAATAAAGCTTCACAGAAGTTTTTAACATATTGTTATTCAGTATTATTCAGTAGAAAAACCAAACTTTAGGATCACCTCTATTTTTCTGTTTCTTTTCCATCTGCATATTCCTTTCTGTTCCCCCATTTTTTAGTTCCCTTATTTTCCATCACCTAAATAAGACAAATTAGACTAAAATCTGTGTTTGTTACTAAAACCTATGTTTGACAAGATGCATGACATCTATATCTTAATGTATAAGCACTCATGCTAAATCAAGCTTTCATGTAGAACTTGGGCTCTCAAGTTGCCTAGCATTTGAAGGCTTCACTTTGAAACTGTAAGATTATTTTGACATTATCTTTTAAAAACTAATAGTAAAGAGTCAGAAAGAGATTATATTAAAATAGAGAAATATAACCCATTCCTCAAAATAAAGAGCAAGAGATTCACAGTTTTCAGTCACTATTGGAGCCAGTTTGTAGGCTTGGAAAGAGAACATTGTGCCATTTCACAATGCTTTTACACCAAAAATCTTCTCCTTTCAATGATAAGAGAGGTAAAAAGCTCCCTTTCAGTGAACAGACATTCCCAACATGTCATGTGGGTTAATTAAACACTTCAAATGCACAATATCCAGGCTATGAACCCAAGCATTTGATATTTCTAATTCAGAGCATTCATTAATATCTAATATGGTGCAATTCTGCTCTTAACTGAGGTTTCTTTGAGTTATTGCTCCATAAATATTTAAAGCCAAACAGGAACCTACTGTCTCTGCAATCTGTCCTACATCCTTCCTTGCATTGTGCTTTGTTCTTTAGGAATATTCTTGCCAGGAATGCTCACCTGCCTACTAAATCTGAAAAACAGCAATTCAGATTCTATCCCTTCTCTATAACTCTCCTCAAAGGCAGAGCCGAGGTACTGCTGCTCTGGACAATGCTTTCATTGCTACACAAAGGCATTTCAGGCTTCTCAGACAGCATTCTGAATAGTCACTTCGAAAGAAGCCTTTGCTTTGCTACAGTCCAAATCACCCTGCTTAGATGAAAGCAAGCTGTCAAAAGCCAATTCCCCTTCTAAAAGTCAATACTTGAAATAAGGTCAGTGACTTAGAAACACAAGATATTTCTTGTTGCATCCAAGAAGCTGAAGTGTGCCTTCCCTGCCAGTCAATCTCTTGACAGTTTAAATGCTTAGTCCAACAGCTTCTTGGTACCTCCTTTGCATGCAAAATGCCAGAGGAGACTGTTTCAGATGTTCAGATAGTTACACTGGATGCAGTTTACTCTAAAGAGGCAAAGTCCTGAGTATCTAGTTTCATTGCAAAAGGTTACTGATAACAGTGATGCCCCCGTAATCCCTATACAAAGTCTTTTAAGGTCTATTATAGTATTTCCTTATTATCTCAAAGTTCGTGTTAGATCTTTAACTAGAGTAGAAGATAACAACAAGCTACGATACAAAGGCAGAAAAAGAGAAAAATCTCAGTTTCACTTGGAAAAATTAACCACATAAAAATAAATTAGTTAATAAATAGTACAATATTTCAGTGGGGATTTTCTGGCTGGTTTCAAATGATGTAAGACGGGATGTAGTTGCCCAAGGAAGAATTGCCAAAATGGTGCAATACAACATTTGTTTTCAGATATTTGGTAACACAGCAATTATAGTCGCAAGGACTAAAGTAGTAGCAGGAGGTAGAATCTATAAAGCCTAGCACCCAGTAGATACCCAGCACCCCTATTGCCTGCTCAGCATACAATTCATATACAAGGATTAGTAAGACTGGCAGAACATGATAGGATGCAAGCTCAGTAGTGTAAACATCATTAGTTCAAGACAAAAGTGAATAAATCCTCTTTCCCTGAAGTGTAGCCAACAGGGAATTAATCAATTTTAAAAGGAATCAAATTTTCTAAGCTAATTCCTATGCCACAGCGTATCCTATTTTACACTACTAAGGAGCAGCTACCTCTAAAGCAGCTGGTGTTCACACCAGTATTCCAAACAGTGACCAAAGACAGTTCTGGCTACAAATGGCAGCAAATTCTGCTGTGATTACCAAGGGACACACAGCACTCTTGAGTGAAGTTTTCAAAGAGCTGCGATATTTTAGCAAGGAAGAATCCTTGGTTATTAAAATCCTAACAAGAAAAATCAATGCAGCACCTTGTACAGTATTCTCATTTCTTTCCCAACTGTTTTGTTTGAATCATAAAGCTAAACAGAAAAAAAGTCACAGCTAAGTCTGATTTTTATATTCCACAACAAATACTTCATCAACAAATAGTTGTTGTATAGTGGATGCTGTGTATGCACCCACATGCTCTTTTTAGAGTACACAAACGGCATTTGAAAAATCCAGATCTGATGCAAGCAACAAGCCACTCTCACATATCTCAGAACTGGGGTGCATGCCTACAAAGAGGAGTATTTTGCTCTGTTCTGTTTCTGTGACAGGCTATAACCTAGGCCAGATAGAGCTGTACAAGAAAATCATAGTCAATGGTAGAAAAAAGTTGCTTAAATTTTCCCATCCTTCAAATACTGCACTCATTTCTAAGACTACTCCCTTTGTTAAATTTGGTGCAACAAAGCCATCCAACAAAAAGGGGTTTATACAGATAGCTTAAAAATAATAAGATGCTAATTTGCTGAAAAGGCACAGATTATGAGTCCTCAGGCTTATGGCTCCTTGAATTTCTGGATTAAGAATATGGTCCTTTCAGTCCTTCACTAATGATGCAGCCAGGAACTATGCAGAGATCTCAGGGTCCTTACAACACCTCTAATGGCTCCTGACCAGCTACATCTGAGCCTCTTGTCCATGCAAACTATCCCCACTAGCCTAGCAACTGAATTTAAGCTCTGGCCTTTACTTGGCCCATGTCTGAACAGTGTTGCAGGTATGCTGTGCCTTATAGCTTCCTGCCTTGATGCTATATGCTGGAGACCACTGGACTACTAGCTAACCAGCTGGCCTCTGTTCTTCCTTTGGTAGGAAGGTGATCTGCCTCCTTTGCAGTCATCCTGGGCTCCTGACTTGCCTGTTTCTGCTGCAACCTGACAAGAGAGTCTCACACCACAATGGATTTATGCTGCAGCTATAGTAGAAAGAAATGCTAGCTTTTTCCTTTTTGGTGCTTGGTCTCTTTGCTGAAAAGATGCCTGTTACATGCTAATATCTGACTGTAAATGCATGAATTTAACATTGCACAAAGAGTAAAAATGGGCATTTAAGGCTCAGTGATTCTCAAGAGCAGGGGAGAAAGGGAAGTTGCATAGGATAGAACACGACACACTTATCAGCATTTTCAATTCCAAATGAAATGGAAAAAAATGCTGTCTTACGTCTGCGCCTGTAGAAGGCGAGGATTATTCAATGTGGGAGCAAGGACCTGCTGAAAACATGTGCCTGAAAGCCACATGTTTTGCCTTATTTATGAATACAGAGAAAACAAAGTGCATGCCAATACTTTTGCAATTTTACACTTAATGTAATTACACTTGTGTTACAAAATAGTTTGTTGCAAACCATCCAAAAAAGCAGTATGTAAAGATTTACCTTACCATTTACCAGATACAGGCTGAAGTCATTAACCTGGACTTAAAAACCCCTAAAACAGTTTTAGTTTTTCTGACCTATTCAGTAGCTTTTGGATTATGATGGTACTTGCTCATCTGAATACCAAAGAAAACAATTTCATTTTCTGAAACACATTCACTGGAATCTAGCTCTGCTAAGTTGCTTGTATTTTATTTCTTATTCCTCCCCTGATACAGGAAGCATTTTGCCTTTTTCCAACAATGGTTAGGTAATTCAAGAGTATTAAACATCACATATTCATTGAAATGAATACACGAAACTAAGTTTCAGGAACAGCTTTGTTGGTTTTCTGATATGTAGCATGAAAACTGACATAAAATTCTCACTCCTAAGAATTCATTTATAACACTGAATCCAATACTGTGCCAAACAGATTTCTGTCAGATGCTATTTGAGTTCTAGTTCAACAGCCTCTCCGGTTATGTATGTACCTTCACTGCACAAAGTTAAATAGCAACAGGATTTCTGATTGTTTCAATTCTACTTTGTCAAAAGTTTATTTGCGTCTCTTTACTTTTGAGACAGAAGTTGTTTTCTGTTCTATTAAAAAGCATCCGCTTTTTAAAACAGAAAGGATCTGAATCTTCTGCCAAAACTGAATTAATGAAACTACATCAAGAATTAGTTTCCTTAGTAAGTTCCCTTTACTGGTATAATGCAATAGATACATCCAAAATACTGCTGAAATAGGTAAAAGAGGAAAACAAATAATGACTTATTTTTAGATAACTCTCCAGTGCTACAATACCTTCTATACTCCCTTGCACACCTATGCTGTGTAAGCTGTATATGAACCAGACTGCATTGGAGGTAGGTCTTCTCTTGATTGAAAGGTAAAGCAACGTTGTGTAAACACCAATTCAAGCAGTGCATATAGCTCTGTTTCAGAGACAAGAGTCAATATGTCTTATGTATATGTATCACAGAAAATAAAATCCATACAGCTGTGTCATTCAGAAATCTTCACACAAACATGCATTTTCTGTGGCTTTGTAGTTAAAATCCCCTCAGAAGTGCTGTATCTTTTCAGGCCAGAAGACTCCTGCAATTATCTTACCCAGAATTTGCCTGCTATGAACCACTGACTTTTATCAGCTGATTCCTTTATAAAGCCTATATCCTCCAGCGGAGCTGGCTGTATCTTCTATGAACAGAGCGTTAGAAAATCCTTATTGAAAGACTTCAAGGAGATGAATTTAGCATACTCATAAAGAGTTGTTCCAGCAGTTAATGAACCTCTTTAGTAATAATTTGAGTCTAATTTCTGTCTTTGGTATAGCTTTGTCTGGTAAATTAAAGAGCCATTTTTCCCTAAGATCATACATATACAATCCAGGCAAGTCACCTCCAATGCATTCATTTTCTTTTGTCACCTTTTGTGATACCAACAACACCATACTTAAGCTGAATATTCCAACTGAGGTTGGAAGGCAACTCTGGGGATTGCCTGGTCCAATCCGTATACTCAAGCAGGGTGAGCTGGAGCAGGTTTACCAAAGCTACATCCGGTTGATTTTTTAATATCTTCAAGCACGGAGACTGAACAGCCTCTCTGGAAAACCTGCTCCAATGTCCAATCATGGTTAAAAATTAATTGTCTTAAAGTTTGTGTTCCTCGTTTCTTGACACTGATCACCACTAAGAGTCTGGGCCCAACCTTTTTACACTATCCCATCAGATATGTATACATTTTAATAAGCTGTTCCTTGAGACTTCTCTTCTCCAGGCTGAACAATCTCAACCCCCATCCTCATACAAGAGCTGCTCCAGTCCCTTGAGCATTCTTGTGGCCCCTGGTAGGTAGCCCCAGGATGGCCATTTTTTGTCTGAGTGGATAATTCAGCTCCTTAAAGCAATGAAAATTTAACCTTTTCCTGAACTACTGACAATTCTAAACTGATGTTCCTACAGGTAGTAGTTTCTCAGATGTTTGATGTGTAGCTCCCAAACTTGAGGTTAAGCCTCTCAAACTGACACCTATGAAGAGATTTTCCCACAGGGCAGAGGGACCAGAAGGCTTTTAGGGGGGTCTAGTTTGCAACAACTATTCATATTGAAAACATCTTTTATACAGATATGACTGCTCTCTTGCCTTTAAATCAGAAGCTCAGGTTACACAGGAATCATGAATTTAAATACTTGGCTACTGTGTGGAAACCTGACTGCCAAATTAAAGCATTTCCATGGAAGTAGGAAATATTACTATAATTCCTTTAAATTGCTTTTCTTTCTGTCTCCAGTGATATTTTTCTCAACTCAGATTTTCCACTGTTGCTATCAGCAGTTAACCCCAAGGAAGAAAGCATTACTGTAAGCAGTGCTGCAGGAAGTAAATAACATGTAAAGCAAAGTAGTTAAAGTAGGGCTAAGTGACCCCCTATGTAAGATATCAGCAACTGTCAACACTCCATTTATTCTATGTTGTGTATTGTCACCTCTGCTGAGTTACTACAATGCCTTGCCTAGGTTTAAAACTATTAACATGGACATTAGTGAATAATTGTTCTAGCATAAGTCAAGAGCTACTGCAAGCCAAACAATCAGGAGTTATTCCAGAACATGTGTGTGGCAAAATGAAGTTTGTAGACAAGTTTCTAGCTTGGTTAGGAAAAGTTATTGAGCAGCTCTTGATGGAGACATAGTCTCTTTAGTGCTTCCATTTCCTGGAATCTTCTCACTGAGGAAAATGATGCTAAGCAAGAAAAATGAATACAGCCAATTTACATCTGAACAGTGAAAATAACCTAAACCAAATAAGAACCATTACGTGTGTATTGACAATGGATTTTATATGTACATGCAGGTGCAATAGGCTCCAAAGTCGTGCCTAGTTTTCAGCAACTCATCCCTGCACTGGTGCGGAAGAGGAATTGACTGAAATAATAAGCTATGGCTGGTGATAAAATACACAGAATCTCAGAAGCTTAATAAATAAGATCCTTCAGAAATTGGTAGTGAGAGGAGAGAAAGAGGTCTCAGTGGCAGCATGGCTCACAACCTGGTATTGAGAGGCTGGACTGTAAGAAATTGAATGTTACATGATTGGTTTTGTGTGTTTGTTTTATTTTTACCTTTCGTTTTAAAGCCTGTAAAGATGTAACAAAACCCAACACCTAAGTAAAACTCAATTTCAGAAATTTCCCCTTTAAATTGCACAGCTACTTTGTCTTATTCTGTCAATTTTCACATGAAATCAGATTCAGTTCCTTGGCACCAACAACTCACCATCTGATAGCTGCAGCAAAATACATCAAGTATTTAAGTAAATGAGATGCTGATAGGAAACGAAGAGTTGTATAAACTTGGGCAGCAATTCCTCAAAGTCTGTCTACTGTTTCCTGAAAAGATTTGAAGGCCCAAAGGAAATGAAATTCACTGCAGAAAGTAAAAAGCCAGGAAGATAGAACTAGGAAAACAACATGAAGGGCTCGTCTGGACAGTGAAAAAGCACAGTAAAATCTTTGCCATCTGGTAAAGAAGACAACACGAAAGGACTGTGGAAAAGAGAAGCAGCTTAGTTTTCATCGAGACAGGTGGTCAGGCAGATAAAACCAAATATCAAAGTTGCAAAGCTTGGAGGCAAGAAACCGGTCAGTGGATACTGTTAAGGAGTAAAAGATTTACTTGTCTCTTCAAGGTTCAAGAAGTCAGATTTAAAGAAAAACCACAGTTAAAAGAGCAGGAAGGAAACAAGGAGGCAAGAGACTGGGATTTCTGGACATTTCACATTATTACTTATGGACAATTTCATTGTATGCATGTTAATTTCCGGTGGGAAGAAGAGGAGCTACTGTAATCCATATTGCACATTGAGAGCAGCAAAACTCATCTTAGGTCTAGAAGTTGTGATTACCCTCTAATAGTGCTTGGGCATGAACAAAAATAAACTAATCACCTTTTCTGGGCCACTTGGTTTCTAACACAGTTACTAGTGTGACCCCAAATCTGAACTGAACTTTAAGTGGTCCATGTTCGTATTTTCCTTTAGCACTTATTAAATTCATTAGGTACAACTGAGCCTGAGGTACCAGAAACTGAAAGGAATCTTTGCAGCTTAACACTTGCTAATACGATACAACCAAGCTGAAGCAAACCCTAGAGAGATGGTGAGAAAAACATAGATACCTATAGCACCTGCATAAAACCCTATTAGGTGCCGGTTTTCCTGAGGGCCCCATTACAGCCCTGACCAAGATTAATTACTAAGGTTCAGTATTAAGCTAAATCTGCGAAGTCTTTAGAATTCAGCTGTACTGGAAGTTTTCCTGGACTGACTAAAATTCAGAACATTTTGTCCTGACTTGTACCACATATACTGTAAAACCTGGAATTAATTCTTTAAGAGCCTGCCTACTGCAATTGTTCTAAAGCTTTATTTAACAAAGGAGAAAGAAATTTGCGCATTCCAATGACAGCTAAATCCCTGATAATGAAAGAAAAGAATGAGATGTATTAGAGGTGGAGGGAAAGCTGGAATTTGCTGTTCTCTGAATTATTCTAAGCATATCAATCAGAAACAGAACATTTTACAGCATCTCATTTATCCCAAGAAGGCACAGACGTGTTGTGCTGTTGCACTTACAGCTTGGACTTCAGGACAGTTCGTGCTGTGCATATCTTTGGGCCACACAAGAAACTCAGCCATCAAATGGTAACAGAGGGGCCTATAAGGCAGCTGTCACTTGGTAACAGCAACTGCACCACCTCCATGTCCTTGCCTTTATCTACAAGCGCAGCAACAAGTTCTCATGTGAGCTTTTTATCTGACAGCAGAAATGATTAATAAAGTTGTTTTCTTTAGAAAAACCTGTAAGAGCTCAAAAGACTAAAATGCTGGATAACCATTCCATGGATGGGACCTGCATAGAGTGCTGTTCCCTGATAGGAGACCTGTTGATGCCATGTAAATCAGTGCTCCCACCATCTGAAAGGACGGAATATTATCTGTATCTTCTCTCTTTCTCTATAGTTTTAGCACAAATAAATGGTGCCTTAAAAGATATTTTATGGATTCTGAGAGCCTCTCTTATTGGGATCATAATAAAAACATACCACCTCCTGCAACAAAACTGTAAGAATATGTCAGTAAGAGCATGATAGGTCAGCAGGGATAGAGCTTTGTTTAAGAGTTCAACATAGTGCCTAACACAATATAACTTTAATTGAATCATTATCTGCCTTCAGGACAGTCAAACTCACTTCAGATAAGTGACAAGTTGTCAACGTTTCTCAGTTCTACACAGAAATACCTACGCTTTCACCAAACCTAAATCTCAGGTTTTGCCCTGTGGTAGAAAAACTTTATATGAAGCTCTTCACTAAAATCTCATTCATTAGAAGATCAATATTAACTCCACTGAGGAAGTTACTATACATACTCTCAGTCTCCAGAAGTGTTTGAGCAAGACCTGCCCTCTTTCCCTGCTTAATTTCCTGTCAGTGTTCCAGGCCAGGTTGCATGAGGCTTGGAGCAACCTGGTCTTGAGGAAGGTGTCCCTGCCTGTGGTACAGGGTTGGAACTGGAGGAGCTTTTAAGGTCCTTTCCACCCCAAATTATTCTATGATTTATCAGTGGGGAAGGAAGGAGGTAGACAGCCTGTGAATGATCAGGCATAGTGCAATATGCTGGATTCCACTAGGGATGGCATTTTAGGAAGAAGAAAATGCCATGCATTACATTTGGTTGCTTATAGAACCTTGTTGCCTGCTTCCCTCTCAGTGGTTCCGTAACTTCATGCTTATGCCTTTCCTGCACCAAGCCATATTGTCTATTTTTCCCTTTTTGCAACGTGCTGATGCAATGCACAGTCTTTTGCTACTTGGAAACCTCCTGTACATGCCTGCAGCTATAAACCTGAATATACGTGGCACAAGACAGAAGTGCATTATTCCCCCAGTTAGAAAGTAGCTTCTTTCTCAAGATCCCTAATAGCAGCTCATTTCTGCATCAGGTTTGGCATTCCAAGCCCTGCGGCAGTTTTCCTTCCACCAGATTTCTTTCAAATAACTTTCAGTTTAACCTGGTATTAACTGTCACTTTGGCATGCTGAATATTTTTTTTCTAATTTCATTTCTGCTCACAGTCACTCTTTTCATTTCAATTGTTTCTCAGCCTGTCCACTTTTTCTTATGTACCAGCATTTTTTATTCCTCCAGAAAGTGTGGCACAATATGTGTTTCAAGCAAAGTAAGTATTTGAGCATCCCAGCAATGCTAATGCAAGTCAAGGAAGACATAGGCAATACAAGCGCTCAGTGCTGCCCCGGAGCAGCATTTCAACTGTGTGGTTCACACAAACCTTGCTCTCTTTGACTTGACAGATAACAGCTTCCAAAATACAAGTTTGGGTCTATGCCAGATTTATAAGTGTGAACATTACCACATTGGACAGCATTTGAATACAGGTTTTTCTTTGGATCCAGCTACTTCTGTCTCAGTAATGAATTCATCAAAACTCTGGAAACACAAACTCAAAGTCTGAGAAGATTAAAGTGCACCTCAGGCAAAGAGTCCTGTAATTTCTTCGTAATTCTGCATTTAGGGAGAAGCCATATGCCCTTTCACAAAGTTTAACTGTTCCCCTGGACACTATTTTATTTAACAATTTCACATTACAGCTTTTGTAGCATTCCATATGGCTCCTATAAGAGTCACCTGCATCTCTTGGCTTGGAAATGTACACTAAAAACAAGTTCCTCAATGGATTTTCTTTCTCATTAGTAAGACAGTCTATCCTCTGACTGTGAAATCTGTTCATGGACTACATCAACAAACAAGAAAATGATTTTCCATAGCAGTTTCTCAAGAATAACCCACTTGAAGTAGTGTGTGCAGTTCTTGTGTCCTCAACATAAGCTGCTCCCCAACAAGGAGCTGTTGGAGGCCATGAGGATGATCAGGGGCTGGAGCTTCTATGAAGATAGGCTGAGAAAGTTGGGGCTGTTCAGCCTGGAGAAGAGAAGGCTGCGTGGAGACCTCATAGCAGCCTTCCAGTATCTGAAGGGGGCCTATAAGTATGTTAGAGAGGAGCAATTCATCAGGGACTGCAGCAATAGGACAAGCGGTGATGGGTTCAAACTGAAACAGGGAAAGTTCAGGTTAGATATAGGGAGGAAGTCCTTTACTATGAGGGTACTGAGGCACTGGAATGGGTTGCCCGAAGAAGTGGTGAATGTTCCATCCCTGACAGTGTTCAAGGCCAGGTTGGACAGAGCCATTGGTGACACCTCTAGTGTGAGGTGTCCCTGCCCATGGCAGGGAGGGTGGAACTGGACAATCTTAAGGCCCTTTCCAACCCAAACCATTCTATGATTCTATGATAAGAATTCTAAATACCCAGTCATTTAAAAGAAGCCCCAAACTACCAAGTTACTAAAAGTGTTGCTTCCTTGCCCAACGATAATTTTCTAAATAGTTGTTGCTGTCTGAGTGTCACCACTGCAATCTAGGAGGTTCTTTCCACATATGTGAAAAGTCCAGGTGAAAACCCACACCTTGATATTACTTATACTCTTATTCTGCTGCTTTGTTTTATCATCTCATCTTTCAGTGTGATGCCTTTTGATGCTGCTCTCATCTATCCTGCAAAATACCCAGTGAGCATAAAATCTCTCTATATATGCTCCATCCCTGGTGATGTTCAAGACCATATGTTGGACATAGCCTTGAGTGGCATGGTTTAGTGGGAGGTGTCCCTGCTCATGGCAGGGGGATTGGAATTGGATGATGTAAAGGCCCTTTCCAACCCTAACTATTATATGATTCTATGATTTATGCATAGTTATATACATACAAGTATGTATATATAAAGCCACACATCTATACACAAGCACCTGGATGCAAAGTTTGACTGCTAGGACTTTTCAAAGGCCATTTCAGATCTTTCTGTGTTTAATCATTCCTGCCCACACTGACAGGTAGTTTCAAATTAATATCTTCAGATCTTGCATCGCTACTGGGTACACTTGTGAGGTTTTTCATTTCCTCAGAATTAAGTGAAACTGTTCAGAGACAGTGGAAGCTAATTGTGTTTTCCCTTGAATGACTGCTGCTGTTGCCTTGATGCACTGTGAATTTCTTATTACTCTTTGCACTGGTCCACTCAACTCCACAGTGTAGAGCTACCTCATCTAACTTGACTCCTTTCTTGCCATTTCATCCTTGTCAGTTGAAAATGGTTTTCACCTCTTCTGTAAAACTGTGAGTGGTTTTCAGCTCTGGCAGCTGTAGGCTGATTTCATAGAATTATAGAACATATAGAACTGTTTGGGTTGGAAAGGACCATAAAATCATCCAGTTCCAACCCTCTTTGCTGGGGGTAAGGATGTCTCACACTAGACCATGCTGCCCAAAGCTCTGTCCAGCCTAGCCTTGAACATTGCTGGGGATGGAAACATTTACCACTTCTTTGGGCAACCTGCTCCCGTGCCTCACCACCGTCAGAGTAAAGAGCTTCTTGCCCACAGTACGTTCTTTGTTCTGCAGGGATCTCAAACTCTATTGTTCATCTAATTTTTTTATTAATATATCATTAGCGGTAGAGCTTTCACATTTGCCCACACTTTAGCTGTTGCTCAGAGGTATTAGTGATATCTTCTGTTGGGTCAGGCTGCTAGGCCTGTGTAGCCTTCTGAGCACAGCTACAATTACTCTAGATTTTGTTTATTTCTTCCTGGCCATTCTGACTGCTGCCTTTACAACAAAGTGGCTATGATATAGTGCAGTTCTATATTCCCTCTCATTGACATGAACAGAAAAAACCGGAAACACTTATGTGTCTGAATCCCAGGATTCCAGTATTGTAGCTCTGGTTTTTATCATCAATATCCTATTTACTCAACAGTATAGTCACATAATGGTAGATTTCTTTCAACAGCTTCTCCCTTCCCCTTTATTCTATCCCTTTTATGCTGTTTATGCAGTAAAACACGGAAAATGGAAATACCCAAAACAATCATGGTAGCAGTTTACCACTATGGGAAAAGGGGTTTGCTGTGAGGGAAACAGACCTATAGTGGAAATGAAACCACACACTTTAGTGATGGTAGCTGAAGTTATTTTCTGCAGTTATTTCTCACATTACCTCTGCTATTTTGCCATGGGGGTAGCCAGCCAGTCAGAGATACATCCTCTTTAGGTTGTTATGAAAACAGCAAATTCCACCATTGGTTTTCCACTGGGAGTGAATGAAGTGCTCAGTAAACAGAATGGTCCTACCTAAGGCAAGTTTTATATTATATTGAGAGGTAACTGCCATTCCCTTGCTGTCTTTCATCAGTTCACAGTATATGAAACAGCAAAACTGGTAACAATTTACATAACTTTCATCTTGAAGCATCCCAAAGGCTTTACAGGGATCATTTTCCCTACTGTTACAACACAATAATCTTTAGCACCCAGTAACACTATACAAAATTACAGGACAGGAAATGGAACACTAACAAAAATCCTATGCCTAGACTAAGTTTGAAGGTATTTAGCTATATAATGAGCAGATTTTAACAGAGGGCAAATGTTTACTGTCTTGAAGAAGTAAATCCTCTGAACAATCTAACAAAGCTCTCCTACCCATGTGCTTCAAAATTGCTTGAGACATCTACATCTTGGAATCAAAACCATGTTCAAGCTTCACAGACTATGTTTTTTTAGGCTGCCATTAAACTATTTTATACCGTGTCTTTTTGAGGAACCCAGACAGGAAACTGTGTCAAAATTGTCAACCATTTGCTGACAATCATTCCATGAAGCATGATATGCAGACTTTGTACATAATGCACTGTCACTATCCTGAATATATTATAAGCACAGAAATAGAGCAATGCTGGTGAAAACAGCAGCTTCTTCCTTAGGACAGAGGAGTAACAGCTAGAATATTGAAGTGCAGCACAAACATAACAGGTACTAAACTCTTCCTTGAGTGCAGGAGGACTAGCACAATATAAAGACATCATAAAGGCAGGTTTACCTGCATAAGGTTCTGTTTGACCATTATTCTTCTGGATTGTTTCTGTTTTAGTAACTGAATGTTAGTGACTGCAAAGAGATTATGAAGATGTAAAGATGGGTAATACAAATAACAAGATGGATTAGCATTAGTGAGAAAAGGAAAAAAACAAGATAAATGCAACAGAGCAAGGAATAAACAGCCTATGCAGCATGACAGCCTCAAGAAATCAGCTTAGGTCAACAGAGCTAGTAAAAGGAAGGGAAATATTTCCTAAGTAGATTACCAGGGATCTCTTTTCAGGTATTTGGACCCATCTGTTTATTCTGATTGCAACACTCTGCTTAGAACTAGGGATTTGCCACCAGAAGGACTTTTAATAGTCACTTAAAATTTTGCTACAGCTGAACCAGCTATTATAGAAGTATGAGTGTGCTGCCAGCTGGGTAAAATCCTCGCTGCAAGCCCAAAGGATGTAAAATATTTTTTTTTGGAGTGGGGGGGGCAAGAAACCCAACAGTGGCAATATTTAAACAGAGGAGTAGAACATGATTCCCACGTAGGAACTTGGAGGTGTTTGACAAGAGTCAAAAACATCCTTCTGTTACTTGACAAGTATTAAAACTTCTTTCTTTAAACTGAAGGAGAAAAAAGGGCATCAGTAACATGCTGACTAGCAGCAAAACAAGAGATAGTCTATGAAGAACAGCGTCTTCTGGCTCTGATCGCATCAAGCGCTGGGCTGTGATGTTGAAGTTTAGAGCACTGCTGCCATCTGCAGGGGTTCATCCTTGATGACATTCCAAACTTTACAAGCTTATGGGAACCTGAATGATCTCTGGAAACTTGCGCATCCAGTACCACGCTGTGTGTCAGACTCCACAATTGCTCTTTTATTTATACCACCTTCACTTGGACCCAGAAAGACCAAATACGTCCAAGGTTAAACTTCAAACAAGTCAAAGGTAAATTGGGTCTATAGTTGGTGATTTTATTTCACTCCCCTTTTTTAGACTGTGCCCTTCCTGTGAGCTTATTTCTGGTAGTGCAAAATATACACCTAGTCTATTACGAAATGCTGTAAATCTGATAAAAATGAAATTTATTTGAACTTCTGCTCTATAAAGAGGCATAATTGCCTCTTTATGTTGAACAATCCTGCCCTCTGCTCAATGCTAGTCTTGTATGTGCTCATGTACTTATATCTCACTTGCATAATTTAAAGGCAGCACATTATATAACAATGAATAAAAGAAGAATCCAGGTTAGGGATGGGAAAACATTCCCTGGAGTAGACAGGCTAGTATTTGGTGCGGACAGAGGCAAAAGGAACCAATTAGTCCAAGTGTTACTGGTGGTATATGGGACCATCTGCAGTTTAGATTGTCTGCACAAAAGACATGAGGAATGATGGCTAGAAAGAGCTAGAGATGCAATCATGTAAAGACAGAAGCTGTATCCATCTGTGGATGCAGATGGATACAGCCAGAATGACATATGGGACTGAGTAGTAGGGCAGTAAATGGGAGAAAATAGGATTATTTAGTGCTGCGTAAATTAATGATGAAGTTACATGTAAATCTTTAGTATACTAGAATGAGATGAAGAATTGTGCTGACACACATGAAGGATACCAGACCTGATTAGGTAATGAACTCAAGAGCAAAAATTTGGTACTCTGGTCTGAAGACATTGTATGAAGAATCATTATGTCCTTCAGGCCCTGGGATTACAGGGATCTGCGCAGTATGTCAGAGATGTTAGAATAGACTGGAATAGAGTGGAATAGACTATATCAATTGGAAAGAACCTATAGTGATCACCTAGTCCAACTGCCTGACCCCTTCAGGACTGACCAAAACCTAAAGCATAGATCGACCCAATGTTTTCTTTAGACCTTCTCTTGTTATAAGGGTACTTAAAAAAAAATCTTGTTATCTGACACAACACTGGCCTAATTCAACTCTAATTGAGCTTTGGCCTTTTGTGTCTTCTCCCCACACATACAAACCACAGCTCTGCTGCTGTGTTCAAGGCATTTATTACTGAAAAGAAAAATAATGAATTCAAATATAAGGATAAATACAAATTTCAGACATTATCCCTCTAAATCTCAATTCTAAGCAAAGTAAATGAGGTAGAGCAAGCACACTCCTGCTTTTGAAGAGACTAAGAAAATCTCTAGACTTCTTTTCATGTGAAAGTACTGGCTGCTGAGCCATTTTTCCTGGCCTCAACAGCACTGAAGACAAATAGATTCACTTCTGATTCCATCAAAGGTCTGACTTATCTTTGGCATCTAACACATTGATTTGTTTCTCACTTGGAGAGTTCAGTTCAGGTCAATTTCTGACTCTTCTTGGGTTTTTTTTCCTCAGGGTTCTCCATCCTACATTCAGCACAAGATCACTTGTGCAGCAGAGATAATTAAATATTTAGGATAGACAGAAAATATTTTTCTTTGTGTGAACTCCAGATAAGGTTAAAAAACAACCCTCACCTTCCAATGCCTTTTATTTAGTAAATGCTTTGCTTCTCAAAAAGCCTAATGTCATGGACAGCAGCAATAGCAGCTTGTTACTGACAAACTTTAGTTTCGAAAGTATTTGAGGTTAAAAAAAAAAAAATCAACTTTAGAAACTAATGTTGAAACTTACTTTCCAGCTTTGTTTTTGTGATACGATGATTAGACACTGCAGCCTTGAACCTGCTGTCAAAAACCTGAAGTCATAACAAACAGAATCTTTCTACCTTACTGGTAAAATGCAGGCTGTAGAACTCCTGAGTGACTGAAATAAGCTTGAAAGTGTCATTTTTAGGCTCTGAAGCCTTCATCTCTAAGAAAGCATGAGCTCCATCTCCTCTGGTAGGGATTCTTCATGCACACTTCTCTGCCATGGAACCCCTCTTCCTCCACAGAACTTGGTGTCCCCTCTGATGTTTCTCACTCTTTGCTCCCTTCTCCTCATTCCATTCAACATTTTATACTCTTTCTTAAATATGCTTTCAGAGATGCCACCAATTCGGCTGTGTCCTGGGGTTGGTCTGTTGTGAAGTTGACTGCAACTCATTGTGTCCAGCACAGGGCAGCCCTTTACGTCCTCCCACAGAGGCCACCTTTGCCACCTCCCTCTCCCCCACTACCAAAACCTTGCCACATACATGTAATAAAAAAGTGACATTATAAATAATATGAAACTAACTTCTGCTCACTATGTTTTATACTCAGGGCCTTGTCTCTTGAGATATAGCATGGTAATACAGTGGAGGGATGACTGTATGTGGGAGTCTGTGACACTCATTGCAGAAAATGACAGGCAGACAGTGTTGGAAACAGGAGTTTGAAGAAGATAGTCATGATTTGTGCAGTAAAAGTGCACTCTGGAGAAACAGGTTTAATTCCAACCTTTGCCATGAAGTTCCTAAGCAGTATTTAGTAGATATTTAAAACAAGGATGACCAAGGTCTCTAAACGTAGGAGATATTTTTCCTCCAAGATAGCAACTCATAGCTAAAAGATTAACTGGATGAGTATCCAATAACATCTTCATTAGCCACAGTAGCAGATACTTAGAACAAGCTGAGTACTCTAGGTATGACAGGACACACTCAGAAGCATGGCATAATCCTGAGAAGATTTACACTGAGTAAGCTCAGACCATTGCTAGCTAAGCTCTCTCTGAACTTTTTAGTTCAGCCCAAAAGAGCTTGCACAGGCCACTCCGCAGCTCTGTTTGCATCACCTGCACTGAAGCTAGCAAGCTCCATAGACCTGAACTGGCTTCTCATGGAATCTGCAAGCAGCATCTCTGAATCCACAGCATGGTTAATCTGCAACTCAGATAAATCATCCATACATAGTTAACTGCACTTCTAGTTCAAGAATGCTTCCCATATCCCTGTACCTTTTCCAAGAAGCTTCATTTTTCTATGCTCTCCCTGCTGTACCACCACCCTCACCACTGCTTTGGCTCCGTATTTTCTACTTCCATATGTAAATTTGCAATTAAGAGCTACCTGTTCAACCTCTTGCACACTTGCTATTTGCTCAACCTCTTTGACAAGACTGAGAACTTAAAGCTCAGGGTTAGGTATCTCATTCTTGTTCTCTAGAATTTGCTTAAGGCTTCCATCATATTCTTTAAAACACAGTCCATTTTACAAGTCTGTCGTCAGGAGAACTTTGCTGTGATTGAGAGAATCTTTGCCTCTCTCTACAGAACTTCAGAAAGTTAAATGGTTTGAGTAAAACCACTTGTCCTATACTTCCCATTAAAGCTTTATATCAGAATCAGTCTGAACACAATGCAAGTAAACTCAGAGAATCCAAGCACCTGGACAACTTTAGTCCTGCTTTTCAAGACCTAAGACTGGTAATCATTTTCTTCTAAAAAAGCAAGAAATATTTTTACTATCCATACAGTTTCAATTAGGCATCCAAGGAAGGAGATAAATCACTCTCTAGTCTTTGGAACTGAAAAATAAAACCTTATCTGTATTAAACAGGAATAGCTTGCTTGTGGATGTTAGGCAGATCTCCCAATTTTTCAATCACTGAAATAGTACCACATATTGACTCACATAATGCAGTGTTATCTGCAACGTTATTTTTCAAATGCAAATGTCTCCAGCTGAAAAGTTGTTCCAGGTCTGAAATTATTTACCACTTTCCTGTCAACTATAGCAAGCACAACTTTCAGTAAATCCAATTGTCCATGCAAGTCCTAGGCCTGGGTTAATGTGTTTAAGAAAGTTTCCTGTATATGACATCAACATTCAGATACTCATACCTGATACAATGCTTAGTTTTTCCAGCAAAACCCAAGCCAATTCCATTAGCCACATCGACAACAAAACCAAAATGAGCACATAGCAGCTCTTTCTTAATCTGATGCTGCTACTGATTTTTCCAGCAGGATCAAACTCAGCCCTGCTTCACTTCATCCTGTGGTTTAACTTGCTGTACATGCAGGATGTCCATAATTTTTTTCTACATGCTATGATTACATATGCTGCAATAAGTTACGAATAAGAAACTCAGTATCACTTTTTGCGTTACACCCATGTAACAAGTTATGCCTGCTTTTCTAGAGAGAAAATGCTTTGCTGACTCACCTATTCACTGATAGAGCAGCTTTACTGGGACAGTTAACATTGTGCGCAGCATCTTTGCACACCTATACATGGCCTTTGCTTCCCCCTCCAGAGCACTGAACTGTACAGCTTCCAGAGGATGAAATGAGAGTGGTTTTATCCTTCTCGATATCTGCTACTACAAGCCTGAGGTTACAATTCAAGTAACATCAAGTGAATGGGTGCAACCTGTAAAATCAATATCTTGAAAAGGACTTTCTGGATTTGTTTCATTGCCAACCGTTGGTGTTACATACATTTCTTCCATAAATATGAAAATTCCCATGAGTTCTCTAAAGATCATGCTAAGCAACTGTATAAACTGTCATCTAAAATAGTTACTGGCAGTAAAACACTGCCAGAGAAGTCCGATCTGCATACAAATGGACTTACAAGAGGAAAATCACAAGTGTGCAACAACAACAACAAATGAAATAGTGAAAGCTACTATATTGTGGAATTAATCCCTAAAAGTAGTGGAGTGTATAGAACCATGGAATGCCAGAACAGATTTAAAGTAATACTGGAGAAGTCCAACCTGGGACCAATGTTGCATGAACTATGGTACAGAGATATTCAATGCTGAAGTGAGTTAGAGATGTAGTAAACTTTATGTGAATCTCCAGTATCATGATAATCAGTTATTGGATGTCAGTTCTTAGACTATTGCTTTAGCTTCCTTATAATACTCTTATAATGAGCATGAGACTCAGGGATTTCAGCAAATATCTGAGGAGCAGCTGTGTGTAAAATGGTTGGAGATAATGGGCATGCTGGATAGTGCCGCACCAGCTGTACCCAAGTTTGAGATAGACACTCTTTCTCCCAGAACTGATCCTTTACAGACTTTGTAGAATCCTTGCACTAAGACTAGGTTTGTCCCTGGAAAAGAAAGAGATGGATCTTGCCAATAGAAAGCTGGCCTATTCCTACCTGATCAGGCACAAAGTACTCAAACTTCAGTACTTACAGAATACATTATAGAGAAAAATTGCTCTTGCAGTCATCAAATCAACAAAAAGCCAATTGGAAGAAGTCAAATCAAGCATTTGTGTGGAGAAAAAACCTCCTGGCATCATGCCCTGCTCTCCTGCAGATATGAGAGATTCATAAACAGCCCTTTCATCAACATGACATGATCCTCCCAAATGACAAGAAGAGACAGTTAATATGTCAATTGAGACTGTCAGAGGAAGAAGAGATTTTGATCAAGGATTAAAAAAGCCGCATTTTTTCATCTGTTACTCTACAACACTGCTGATAATACTCTGATGCTTTTGCTGCCAAAATTTCCAGTGTGAAGTAATCAATAACTCCAAATCAGATTATCCAGAGATAAAGTATATTTTCAGATCCTGGGCATTATTCTGTGTCCTAAGATACTTTAGGTGTTCTTCAGCTCCCAAACTCTTTCTCCCTCCCAATTATACATTTTCACTGCACCTTCCATTTAAAGTACAGCCACCAGATTCTTTCTCTATTTCAACATGCTGCTCCCTCCCCTGCACCCACAGAATTGTTTGAGGTTGGAAGAGACTTCTCAGGATTATCTGGACCAAGCCTCCTGCTCAAGCAGGTTCACCTACAGCTGCCTGCTCAGAGCTACATCCAGTCAGTTTAAGATCTCCAAACATGCTTATTCCCCAACCTGTTTGGGCAAACTGTACCAGCGCTCAGTCACCCCCAAAGAAAACTGGGTTGCAGTTACAGAGTAAGGCCCAAGTTACGGAGTAACCCCACATTCCTTCCTTTGCCTTCCTTATTGATTCTCATCATTCTTGCCATGACACTGCCATGAGAACTTCAACACATTCTTAATATCAGATTCACACATGAAAGAATTGGCTTTCTGAACTTCACAGAAACGTTAAATGAGAAGTGCTGGCCAGCAATGAGGAATTCAATCATGCAGGAAGCCACATCTCCAGTAGAAAACCTTCCCTGACACTCTGTATTTCCCACCTATAACCATGAAGAACAAATGTGTTTTCAGACACTAGGGACAGGTTTAACTGAAGTTTAAAAACCTGTGAATATTTGTAGATAATACAGCTTCTGGCCCTGGTCAGTATTTATGCAAACTGCTTTGCACTTGTATAGCTACTTTTGCCTTGGTTACCTAAAAGTAGTTTAGAAACAATTAGTTCAGCTTCACAACACCTTGAAATGAAGGAAAAGTTGAATTGACAGCTGGGGGAAAAGACAAAGTCATGCTAGATCTAAACGCACAGATATCACAACTTGATATTGCATTTATTTTAGTCTATGTTATGCATATATGTAATTGTCATTGACTTTAAAAGACCCAGAAGACAATCGACAGCTGTGAAAAAATATACCTATTCAACCATATAAATACATATTTAGATGCCGAATCTAAAGCAATACATTGCGAGTTTAAAGAGGCCGTCTCATATACTTCAGAAACAACATAGGAAAAAAATGTCACATCTGGGGGTACTTTTCACCAAAGTATCCCAAAGAGCTGCACTGGATTAACAGGTTTCATTGGAATGAGGATATCTGCAGTGCACAGTGACAAATAGGAACTTTTGGAAATAGTCTAAATGAAGTGAAGGGAGAAAGCTGTATTCAACTGAAACTGCAAGGAAGTTCTAAGTCATCAAAATGCAATTATTAGAGCTGAGTAAGCATTGGAGGAAAAAAAAATCCACTAATACTCATTGGACTTTAAAAAAAAAAAAACAAAACAAAAACAAACCTTACTTTAACTTGCAAAAATAAATCTAAATATGAAAGCTTAAATAGTCCCAAACTATATGTGTGAATGCCATTATTCAACACTTTATATTCTAAATGGGAAATGGCTGGTTAAGCAGGACAAATCACAACTACAGTGCAGAAACTGTACTACTTGAGCATCGTACTACTTAAGCACTGAATTAATGCTGCAATTTGAGTCATGAATATCCCCAACAAATTGTTCATAAAATATTCACACAGGGAAAACATTTTCCAAACATATTTACAAACTCAGGCAATAAAATTATGTGATAATTTTCCAAGTATTTTGTGAACAGAAGGAGAAAAATGTTCCGAATAAATTATCCATCCGAAATAGCCTCTTATTTTGTGATTATGGGCTGGATTAGCCCAAGTAATAAAAAAAGTTTCATGGAACTGAGTAACAACATTTCATTATACAATTGATTTCAGTGGAAACAAGCATGGGTCTTAATATTGTTGTAGCTTATAAGTCTATCTCATTTGACACAGTTGACTTTGACCCTTTACTACCACACTGGGATAGCCCTGTCCTAAATACTATTCTAGGAAGAGAAGAACTGTATACCCTGTAAGGAAGGGACTGGTTTCTTCAGTTTTGAAAACCACTTGAACACTACTATCGCTCTTGAATTAGATTTTCTTACAGGATAGCTGGGGTAAGATTCATTATTGTGTTCAAAGCCAGGCTGGCCAGAGCCTTGGGTGACATGGTCTAGGATGAAGCACTCCTACCCACAACAGGGGGTTGGAATGGGATGATAATAAGGTCCTTTCCAATCCTAACTATTCTATGATTCTATTGCATGAAATCTAGGTGTAGGCCACCCTAAGAAAAACCGGTAGAAACAGAATCTGATGCAGACTTCACACCTAAGCAAGCTAAGAAAGTATTTAGTTTCGCAAAGGTATCTACTGGTAGTGACGTTTCAATCTATAGAGAGTATAACAAAAATCTGCGGGTAATACTGGTGAGTTTAAATAGAATGTTGCTCCTCTCGCATTTACATGATATTTTATGAACATCTCCCTTCAAACCAAACAGAGCTCTGTATCTTATTTCCTAAGGATATTTTGTGTACCATGCACTGCGCCAACAAATACAGATGTTAGAAAGAAATATTACTGTCAATTACAGTCTTTGGAACACTTTGAACTGAAGTGCTCTTGCCCAACAGCTGAGATCTGTGCACTGCTCAGGTCCAAAAAAACAATTCCAGGTTTGTGTTAAAAATCACACATATTTTGGCTAAAAATAGCAATATTTTCTTCTGGAATCAAGTCAAAAAGGAGCCTGAATCTTATTGTAGCAAACGAACTGTCGTGGTTTAAGCCATATATCAGCCATGCAGTTTGTTCACTCACTTCCCCCTTTTTCTTCCCTCTGCTCCTGGAGGGATGGGAAGGAGAATCAAA